>CM064916.1:26677386-26907386 GCA_032727855.1 Quercus ilex subsp. ballota | reverse complement strand
CACGTTTTTAGAGTTGCTTTCAGTGTATTGTTGCTCATACATTGCTGTTTTGTGTAAATCTCTTGTGAGATCTAGAGGAGCTTTCCTTTACACAAAGCTTAGGGTTTTCGAGATAGAGATTACTTCAACATCTTGATGATCAACTCGGTTGCTACCATTGAAGCTTAAAGAATATCAAGCGTGGGTGCTTGTAGCTGATTGAAGAATTCAAGAAAGAAGGAGTCCGTGGATTCGGAGCTTACACGTGGTCATGTCAGTAAGTTCTACTGGTGGGTAGCATTAGGAAGTCGAGCGGGGAGCTTGTAGTCCTTCTGTATGAACTTCGATTCTTTCATAGTGGATTCAGGTTTGCCTTGAGGATCGGTGGGTCAAATCCTCCCCAGGTTTTTACCGTGTGGTTTCTTGGGTGATCATATCATTGTGTCTTTTATTATTCCGCTGCTTTATACTTTTGATATGATTGTTTGATTGCTTTAACCTAGAATTTTTTAATTTGACTAAGTAACAACTTGGCTAATTAATCTAGGCTACGCAATCTGGTTGTTTTTAAGGGGTCTAAAACCGTTCAAGTGGTATCAGAGCTGATCCTTGACCCCTGTTGTCATGGAGCATGGACACTTTCTTGTTGTTCCTCCTCACTTTGATGGGAATAACTATACTTATTGGAAAGTAAGGATGAAAGCATTCCTGAAATCAATTGATGAGAGGGTTTGGAATTCCGTTGAATACGGATGGCAGAAGCCCACTACTCCTGTGAGTGAGTGGCAAACTTCTGAAAAAGAAGTAGCAGGCTTCAATAGCAAAGCTATGAGTGCCATCTTCAATGCTGTTTCCATGGAGGAATTTAAGAGGATCTCTAATGTTGAGGTTGCTCATACTGCATGGAAAATCCTCCAAACTGTGCATGAAGGCACAAAGGGAGTTAAGATAAATAAATTGCAACAATTGACTTCTAGATTTGAAAGCATTAGAATGTCTGATGATGAATCTTTTGATGAATTCTATGCTAAATTAAATGATATTGTCAATTCTGCTTTTTAATTTGGGTGAAATCTATGATCAACTTAAAATTGTTAGGAAGATTTTTAGATCTTTAACTAAGGACTTTAGACCCAAAGTGACTGCCATTACTGAAAGCAAGGATGTGGACTCCATCCCTGTTGATGAGCTTGTAGGATCTCTTCAGTCCTATGAGTCTGACCTACCCAAAGTGAACAAATCCAAATCAATGGCTCTTAAGTCAGTTGATGATGTTGATGGTAGTGGATTTGATGATGAGCTCTCTGCTACAGAGATTGCGTATCTTGCCAAAAACTTTAAAAACTTTCTTAGGAATACAAACAGAAAGGCAAGAGGTGCTTACACTGCTGAACCTAGAAATTTTAGGAAGAATGATCCCACTAAGGTTAATAACTTTGAAAAACCTAGAGAAAAAGTTGGTTAATCTTCTAATAACTCTATGGGTCCTCAGTGTTTTGGCTATCAAGGGTATGGTCATGTGAAATTTGAATGTCCTACATTCTTGAGGAATAAGGGTAAAGCTATGGCTGTAACCCTTAGCGATAATGAGGTTTCTGATGATGAGTCCGGATGTGATGAGGATGGAAACTTCATTGCTTTCACTGCTACAGCTGTAGTCAATGAAAGCGTATCTGTTGAAGAGAACACTTCTGATGGGGAACTCTCTGAGGATGCAGATCTTCAAGAGGCCTACAATAAACTTTGCAAAATTGCTGCAAGGGATGCTATGAATGTTGAACTCAGCCTGAAGAAAATTGAATCTCTTGAGCTTGAAAATAAAAATTTACTTGTTAAATTGTTTGATGCTAATGATCTTTTGAACAATGTTAAATCTGAGAACATGCTTTTGCTTGATAAAGTTAAAACTTTGGAACATGATTTATCTGTTGCTAGATCTGCTAGTTCTAAACTTGATCACATGCTGAATGTTCAAAAGTATCCTTCTGATAAAGCTGGGTTAGGATATGTTGAAAGCATCTTTGATTCTACACCACATTCCACGAATTTTGTTCCTTCTTCTTCTTTTGAACCTTCCGTGAGTGAGGTTGTGAGTGAAACTGTCAAACCCCCTGTGAGTGAGGTTGTCAAACTTGTAAAAGTTTCACCCCCTAGGAAGATTAGGGTTGATCTGGGAGAGTCTAAACCTAAGGAGACTACCCTACCCAAGGACAAGATGCATGGTAAACCTGCCTGGGTTTGTCATTTTTGTGGTAAGTTTGGACACATTCATCCTAACTGTTACAAGCTTCAAGCTGTTAAGAGAGCAAATAAACCAAAAGTGTCTGTGCCTCAAGCACAAGATCCTATGGCACTTATTGGTGAATTGGTAAAGGCGTTGAACCTTTATTCCAATCCTGGAGTTGGAAATCACTCGAATGAGAATAAGAACTCCAATGCTCATGGTGCATCTAAAAGGTTTTGGATGCAAAAGACTCGTCCTAATTGAGTCTTTCTGACATGGTCCTTGTGCTTCACTACTCTATCATCTGTGACCATTGTTATTTGGTATTTGTGTTTTTGTGTTTTTTTTCTAGGATTTGTATTGTATTACATTCATGCATTTCATTCTAGAATTTATTTGTTTTCTCTTTTAATTATAAAAAAAAAAAAAAAAAAAAGAAGCAAAAATATGTTTGACATTATGTTTCTTGGTTTTTGAAAACAAGGTTGGTCAATTTATTTACACATAACATGTCTTATGTACTTTGTTTAGCTTTGATGAGCTTATTTATTGCACTTGACTAGTTGAAGCTTTGTAGTGCATGTTGTGTGGGAAAGATGTTTATGGTGTTTATCACTTTGTCTTGATCTTGAAGTCACATGTTTTTTTGACTGTCGGACTTGATCCTTTTGAAAAAGGCATAAATAACCATCTCACCACTGTTCACTAGTCAATCATGAACACCTTAGTGCATATCATAAGATTTTGTGCTCGAGAAAGTGTAGCACATGAACAAAAAGAACATAAGGTGTAGCCTCTGTTAAATGCTTAATGCTTAAAACTGGTGTGTACTATTAGGCTTGATGTCATTTCACATAATTTAAACTGGTGTGTACTATTAGGCTTGATGCCAAATTTCACCTAATAATGGGGCAAAATTCAAGAAACTTACATGATTGCAAGCTTATGTTCTAGGAGATGTGGGAGTTATATGATGTAACTCTTTAGGTGATAGTCTCTTTTAAATTCTATGTGATGAATTTTGTAGACTTTGCGATTTATTGCTATTCACATATCACCTCACATGTATCTCAAGCTTTTTGCTAGTTGCACACACTACACAAGTTACTCTTTGCTAAACTTTGTACATATTATTGTGTGTGTTTTTGGTCTGACCAACCAAGTTTGAAAATACTTTGAGAATTATGCAAAACATTTTTTTTGCTTGAGAATTTAATGGAAGAATGGCTGAAATTTTCTTTTGGAGAAATTGGGATTAAAACTTGGGTTTTTGAAAAAGCATTCCATCTCATACTCATGCATTTTGTTTCAATAAGTTTAATGCTTTGAGGAGTTGTTTTCAAAATATGGTTTGTGATTTTCAAAACTGTGATTTTTCTCAAAAATTTTGTGAGCCTCTGCCCATTTCGATCGATCCATTCTGATTTTCAATTGATCGAAAAAGTTCTTAAGTTTGTTCTAAAATGATTGATTGATTCGATCGATCGAATGTGATTTTCGATCAATCGAAAGTCGCGAATCAGGTTTTTTAAAACAGGGTTCTTGACTTTTTCAAACTCTATTTCAAAAAGTTTTTCAAACTTTTCTTTCTCTCTCCGACAAGGCAGGCTCCACAGGCAATTTTTTGTCGTTTTCCTCCGAATTTTTTGCAAAATCTCTCTTTCCTCAAGCCAGTAAGACCTTTTTGTCCTTCCTTTTTGAGTTTATTTACAGATTTCATGCATTTTTCATGCATTTTTGCTCAAAATTTCGGAACTTTATCTATTTGGGATTTGTGTTGATTCAAACCTAATTTTGTGAAATTGATCTATGGGTTTTTGTGGGAACATGCTATTAACATGATCTTGATAGTTTAATTTGATCAATTTTGGGTTTTGTGAAAAATTTCAAATTCTAGGGTTTCTAATTGATCTGAATTGGGGATTTTGTTCAATTAAGGTTTAATTGATGGAATTGGCTTGGTGTATTAATGAATTTAGTTGTTCTAATCTGTTTTCAACATTGTGTAATGCTCAATTCATCAATTTGTTACAAAATTTTTCAAGTGGTTTTCAAATTTTTAGGGTTTTTGTTAGAAACTCTATGTTCGAGCCAATTTTGTGTAATTGAACTTAATTTGAACTTGTTTACTGCATTAGTTCATGCATCACAACATTGTTATTGTTCATGCATTATATAGATTTTTGTTCTATATTTTTTTTGTGCTAACTTGCAGTCTGCCCTTGGTTTTGTTTTATTCTGTTTCTTTTGGTTTTCTCTGTGTGTCCTTGTCCTTTCCTTAGCACTATGCCTAGGAAGACTAGAGCCCGTAGGACTGTTCCCTCACCTTCTCCACCCCCTCCGTCCTTTGACAGTGAGCAGTTTCCGAGTGAGAAAAACCAAGAGATTTTTGAGACGCTTAACCTTAAGAGGAAGATTTGGGCTGAGCGATCTATTCTCTTAGATGAACTTGATCCTGCCATTAGGGCAAACTTTGAGCGTAGGGGCTGGTTACCCTTGGTGGATATTTCTAATCATCCTCCACCTTCTGCCGTGATTAGAGAGTTCTTTTCGAACATCTCTATCCGCATCTATGATTCCAACACTTTGGTAAAGAGTTGGATACGAGGCGTAGAGTACTCCATTACTCCTCAAGTAGTGGCTGATGCTCTAGAGGTACCTTTGGTCCAGAATCCTGTCTATCCTTTTGATGTGTCTCCCGAGATTAGTGATGTCTTGTCTTACATCACTGGATCATCTATCCAGTGGGGTTCTGATTCTCGAATCACTTCTGCTGAGCTTTTTGGGTTGCACTATCTTTTCTTTAGGATAGCTTGTCATTCTATCTGGCCCATATCCCATGTTCACACCATTCCTCTCGAAAGGTGTGTATTTTTGTACGCTCTGGTTACTGATGCTCCTATTAGTTTTCCCTATCTATTTCTTCGTTCTTTGAACGATGTTTATAGGAGTTCATCTTCTGCTCATGCTCTTGTTCATCCTATTTTCATTCATAGGATTTTGCTTTATCTTGATCTTTCTGGCTTTCCTTCCTCTGAACCCATTCATGTTATTGCTCCTATAGGTGCGTCTTTTCTTAGACAAAGGGCTGCTCATTTTCGAGCTGGCTCTAAACACCCTAGGTCTGAGCCTTCTGGGTCCGCACCTCCTCCCTCTTCTTCTACATGTCCTACTGGTGAGGCTGTTCCTGATCCTAATGCTACTGCTGCTGCTGCTGTTCCTCCACCTCCTTCGGCCGACTTTGATAGCCGTCGTACTTTGGAGACTGTCATGACCGTTCAGGCGGCTCATGGTCAGCTTTTGGTGGACTTATTTGACGAGATCCGTGCTTTGCGTGCTGATCTAGCGCATCTGCGTTCGCCTTCACCACCTCCTTTTGATGCTGACTTGTGATTGCCATTTGGCATTCCGTCACAAAAAGGGGGAGTAGTGTTTTGACTTGTAGAGGGGTTTTTGTAGTTAGGGGGAGACTTTTTTGTTTTGAGGAGCTTGTGGAGTTTATAGATTGTATCTAGGTGCTTCACTTTGTATATCATTTTTTTTGGGATATTCATGTTAGGGGGAGTAACATTGATTCATATACATGATATATATTTGATTCTTGTAGCTTTATGATTCACTGCTTATAGATTTATATTCATTGAGTTGTTCATTGATATATGTCCTTATTTTGTGTTGTGTGAATCTTACAAGAATGTTATACCTGTTGTTTTACTCTTTTCTGTCACACATGCGTTTATGCGTTTGTTGAGTACTTCAGGAATATACAGGTTGATTCAATTGAGCTGCTGTCTACACTTGCAACTGATGGATAGTAGTTAGGATTGAATTTAAGGCTTTATGAGCATTATTTTGTAAAGGGCTTTTTACTTGTAAACTTTGAGCTTTTAATTTGTGTTTTGTCACAGATTGCCAAATGGGGAGTTTGTTAGGTTCTAAAGATCTAGGATTTTATGTATTTAGAACTCTAATGTGTAATATTGGCAAACCATGATCAAAACAATATGTTTAGTCTTGTTTAGGCTTGCTCAAAGTTGATTATATATTGTAAAGTTGGAATCGAGTGACTGCAGATGCATTGGGGCATTTCGGTCTATCTCGATCGATCGAAGGATAGACTCGATCGATCGAATATCGGGCCAGATGCGTTTTCTACAGAATTTCCAACTCAGCCCTAACTCATTAAACGTTTTGGGTTTTCTGTTTTTTACCCTAGGTATATAAAGAAAAACCCTAGCCATGTTTTTAGAGTTGCTTCTAGTGTATTGTTGCTTATACATTGCTGTTTTGTGTAAATCTCTTGTGAGATCTAGAGGAGCTTTCCTTTACACAAAGCTTAGGGTTTTCGAGATAGAGATTACTTCAACATCTTGATGATCAACTCGGTTGCTACCATTGAAGCTTAAAGAATATCAAGTGTGGGTGCTTGTAGCTGATTGAAGAATTCAAGAAAGAAGGAGTCCGTGGATTCGGAGCTTACACATGGTCGTGTCAGTAAGTTCTACTGGTGGGTAGCATTAGGAAGTCGAGCGGGGAGCTTGTAGTCCTTCTGTATGAACTTCGATTCTTTCATAGTGGATTCAGGTTTGCCTTGAGGATCGGTGGGTCAAATCCTCCCCAGGTTTTTACCGTGTGGTTTCCTGGGTGATCATATCTTTTATTATTCCGCTGCTTTATACTTTTGATATGATTGTTTGATTGCTTTAACCTAGAATTGTTTAATTTGACTAAGTAACAACTTGGCTAATTAATCTAGACAACACAATCTGGTTGTTTTTAAGGGGTCTAAAACCGTTCACAACTCATCACTGAGAGTGTCGAGGCGAGCATCCATGTTCTGAAGCTACGCCATGATGTCCTTGAGAGTCATACTACTCGTAGAGGAAGAGGGAGCGGATGTGGATGAAGTTGAAGAAGTGGGAGGAGCTGCTGACCTGGACCGCCTCGACCGAAACTGCACCTCGCTCCGTTTAACGGTAGCGGCATCTATAGCACCTATATAAGAGAAGTGGCCGGACACCAGAAAAGGAACAGAAAAATGACGTAAAATTCTCGTGATAGCCGAAGGGAAGATTAGCTTATCACGGGTCGCTGAATCCCTATGTACATCTATGATAGAAAGAATGAAGTGAAAAGGAAAATCTATACTAAGATGCTCAAGAAGGGAAAGCAAAACCGAGCACGAGGCTCAGTGATAGAGTTGTAGTGAGATAGGGGATGAAGAACAAAAGTCATAACCATGTTCAAAAACTGGGGGCCTATAGCAAAGCCCGAACAGTAAGTGAACTGACGCTCACAAAAAGCATAAATAAGCTCATCTTTAGACACTATCTTAAGATGATCATAGCCAGGGTAGTCAGGATGCTCTACCCTGGGGACACGGACCACATCGGAGACAATCTCCGGTGTGACAAGAATGGCGTACCTAGAACGTGAGTAATGAAAAAAGGTATTGAAAAATCAAATCCATGCATGTTGGAGTAAAAATCCTGGATCAGGACAGTTGGAAATGTGACCGAGACGTCACATAGTGACTCACATTCCCTACTGTGAATGACAGTGGGAAGGTCAGTGTCGAAGAAGTCCAACAAGATGACTTGGCATTCAAAATGAATGCTCGTCGAGAAAAGTTCTCGAAGAAGTCCGATTTGGCCTTCTCATCATGGAACCGGACTGAGAAAGGAGTAGGATTAGCAGAAGTGGATGCCCCGGAACAAAGAGGGTTCTGGGACGGAGTAGATTTGTGTTTGGGTGCCATAGAAGCAGACTAATGCAAATAGAAGAGAGAGATGGAGAAAGAGACAATCAGAAAAGTTCCAAGCAGTTCAAATATATCAAAATATATTGAAAAGAAAGAACGTGTGCATGGGAATGCATAAACATGTGACATGCAATAGAAAAAGCATCATAGGCTCAGCCCAAGCCAAACCTACCAGCACACAAGCAGATAACATATATAACACACATCTAAATGCATGAAAATATAGTTGTAATGCTCATGAGATGCAGTGTATGAAGTTTTTAAGATCAAATCTTCAAAACCCATCCCAAAAATTTGCAAAATCCTCTTTGATTTTGAAAAACCCCAAAATTTTCAAAAAACCCAAAAACTTAGGTTAAAAATCATGAAATGCATGAATATGAGGGATTTAGACACTTACCAAGTGAAGAAAACTTGATTAAGGTCGAAGAATCCTTGAGGAAGAGGTTTAAGGTGAAAGAGAGAGGTTTTGGGAGGTGAAAAGGCTAGAGAGATCGAGAGATAAGAGAGAATCACTTTAACTCACACACAATCATAACTATTTGATGGGGATTATCACCTTCGAGGTACATCCTATAACTCCCACATCTCCTAGAAGACACGCTTGTAATCATATATAAAGCATTTTAATTCTTTTTGCTTTTATTTTTCTTTGCATTTTTATCTTTTAAGCAAATCATGCATAGGCATATAAGAGATAGAGAAGAAATACCGAATTGTGTTAAGCAAATGACCTTCCAATTTTGCTATGCCAAAGCACACAAATGTCATTTTCATGATTGGCGGGCAACAGTGGTGAGATGGTTATTTATGCTCTTCTCTTTGGATTTTCTAGTCCTTTCTGTCAAAAAAAGTGATGCAAGTGTTAAGTATAAGAGATAACTTAATCTTACTCATCACAAACACGAGCCACAAAGCTCACTTGCTTAGTTGTGCATAAAGATGCTCATCTAAGCTACAAAAGATACAAAGTTTAGAAAACTCTGTTTCAATGGCCATCCAAGGTACACAAGTACCAATGTACACAAAACACACACTATTTTTGTTTTTTTTCTGATTTTTCAAAATTTTTTATTTTTATGAAAAACAAAATAAACCAAAATTGAAAAGAAAAGAAAACAAAAACAAATTAAACAAAGCAATGCATAAAACTAGACTGACTCAAAACAATAAAGCAAAACACACAAGCAATGCAAACAAAAACAAGAAGAGGAGAGAGAAAAGTGACAGAATCACTTGGAGTCCTTTTCCTTCCATATTTCACTATAAAAATGGTAAAAATAAAATTTATTTTATGAAATATCGCCATCAAACATAATTTCAATTAAAAATACTAAGCTCTTTTTTTGTTGGGTATGTGTGTGTATGTATATATATATAACTTATCAAATAAAAAAATTTGTACATAATAAAAAAGCACATGTGTGTGTATATATGTGTGTGGGATTGTTTTGATAAATATATTAATGCTGTAACTTGGTCCTCAAACAAAAATTCTTAGCTCTACCCTTTCCAAAGTCAATGATCATGTTGAAACCCTTCTCTTCCCATTAACGCCAACACTTGACTTGATTGGTATTTAAAGAAAGAGAATGATGAAAATTGATAAACAGAGATACTGAATCAGATCCATAATTTTCACTAGCTTCAGAAAAACCATGGCACTCACTAGCTTCAAAAAAGTATTTTCCCCCGTTTCTCTATTTGTGGTTGCCCAGTTACATTTTTCCTTTATTTCTGATTCTATTTACGTGAATAAAGAAACCGAGACAATTGCTCTTCTCATTTGGAAAGCCAGTCTTCAAAATAAGAACCAGTCACTCCTGCCTTCATGGACTCTCCTTCCTAATAATAATGCAACCAATTCTTCCAACAATCAAAATGCAAGCTCAAATCCATGCACTTGGTTCGGTGTTTCTTGCAACCATGCAGGAAGTGTTATTAGATTTAACCTGACTAACTCAAGCTTGAAAGGTACTCTCCATGAATTTTCATTCTCATCACTCCCTAGCCTTTCATTTGTTGACCTCAGCATGAATGAACTCTTTAATACAGTTCATATTGATATTAGTTACCTGTCTAAACTCATATATCTCGATCTATCCTTTAATAACTTATCGGGGAAAATCCCACCCCGGATTGGCCTACTGATCAACCTTGAGGTCTTGCACCTCGCTAAAAATCAGTTAAGTGGCTCAATTCCTCTAGAAATAGGTCATTTAGAGTCTCTTAATGACATTTCTTTGTATGCCAAAAATTTCTATGGATGCATTACTGCTTCATTAGTTAATTTGAGCTATTTGACTGACTTTTCTCTCAATAGTAATTTCTTTTCGTGTTCCATTCCTATATCTTTAGGTAATATCTTTAGGTAATTTAAGCAACTTGGCTTATTTGTACGTCTATGATAATCAACTTTTTGGTTCCATTCCTCCACAAATTGGAAACCTTACCAATTTAGTTGAACTTGACATAAGTAACAACAGTTTCAAGGGTCCCATCCCTTACAGTATTGCAAAATTTGAAAAGCTAACATTGTTGCATATGAACCAAAACCAGCTCTCTGGCTCCATCCCCCTAGAAATTGGAAATCTGAAGTCTCTCATATTCTTAAGCCTTGAAAAAAATCATCTTCTAGCTTAATTCCCACATGTTTAGGAGAAATTATAGAGTTCTCTGATGGACAAGTGATGTGGTCCATCATTCCATTAAAAAACTTCCACTTGTTTAAAATTGCTAAGTCAGTAATTAATTTCTGTTTAAAATAATTTTCTAACCAACAATTTTAAACATATAGAAGTTTTTTAGTAAAATGGTGGACCACATCACTTGTCCACCATGTGAATCTTATAATTTGTCCATATTTGGGTTCTCTTATAAACTTAACTGTTTTACACCTGTACAGCAATCATCTTTCTGGTACCATTCCTGAAAAATTAGGAAACTTACCGTCCATAATTGATCTTGAACTGAGTAGAAATCAGTTGAATGGTAATATTCCAATTTCCTTTGGTGGGTTGAGTGGCTTAAAAGCTTTATACCTCTGTAATAACCAACTTTCTGGTCCCATTCCGCCAGGGATCGGAAACTTAATGAAGTTGACTACTCTGCTACTGGATGCCAACTACTTCACTAGCTTTTTGCCTCAAAACTTATGTCATAGTGGGTCACTACAATTACTAAGGGCAAACAACAACGATATCATACAATACCAAAAACCTTGAGAAACTGTAGAAACTTAATTAGAGTCCGCCTTGAAATAAACCAAATCTTTGGGAATATATCTGAAGATTTTGGTGTCTACAGAAACCTACAGTATATGGACTTGAGTTACAATAGATTTTATGGTGAAATCTCACACAACCGGGGCAAGTGCACACAACTAACCACTCTAAAGATTGTTGGGAACAATATTTCTAGTCACATACCACTTGAAATTGGAGACTTAGTTCAACTCCAATTACTTGATCTTTCTTTTAACCTCTTGGTTGGGGAGGTTCCAAAGGAATTTAGAAAGTTGACTTCTTTGTCGAAGCTGATGTTGAATGGCAATAAACTTTATGGTGGTCTACCCTTGGAGCTTGGGTCATTTATAAATCTTGAGTATCTAGATCTATTCACTAATAGGTTTGGCATGGCAATTCTGAGAAATATAGGGAACCATTTGAAACTACATTACTGAAATATGAGCAACAACAAATTTATCCTTAACATTCCAATCCAAAATGTGTGAATTAGCTCATTTGTCCCAGCTAGATTTGAGCCTTAACTCACTCGTAGGAGAGATGCCTTCACAAATCAGCAATCTTGGAGTTGTTGAATGTATCACACAATAACTTCTCAGGTTTCATTCCTGCTGCTTTTTAAAAGATGTATGGCTTGTTGTCTGTTGACATATCCTACAATGAGTTGGAGGGTCCTCTTCCCAATAGCCGAGCATTTCATGATGCTCACATTGAAGCATTACAAGGTAATAAAGATTGTGTGGAAATGTTATGGGATTGCAACCCTGTAAGGCAGGGCATATCTCAGAGAAGGGAAATAAAATCATTTTCCCTCTCTTGGGAACAATTTCACTTTTATTGCTATTCTAGGGAATGTTCTTCATTTTAAAAGAAAAGGGGAAAATCCACAAGAAAATCAAAACACATACACGGACAAGGAAGAAGTCTTTACAATATCAACTTTTGATGGAAGAACAATGTACTAGAAAATCTTTGACACAACCTAGGGTTTTGATGCTAAGTTTTGCATTGGGGAAGGAGGATATGGAACCGTCTATAAAGCCCAGCTAATATCTGGAGATACATTTGCAGTTAAGAAACTCACATCCTTGTGGGATGGTAATATATCACAACAAAAAGAGTTCTTAAATGAGATAAGTGAATTAACAGAAATCCAGAATTGAAATATTGTAAAATTGCATGGCTTTTGTTCACATTCACGTTTCTCAATTTTAATTTACGAGTACCATGAAAAGGGTAACTTGGCCTTAATTTTGAGCAATGATGGAGGAGCTAAAGAATTGGACTGGAATAAGAGGGTGAATATCATCAAAGGTGTAGCTCACACTTTGTCTTACATGCACCATGATTGTTCACTACCAATTGTTCATAGGGACATATCAAGCAAAAATGGTTTGCTAGATTCAGAGTACGAGGCTCATGTTTCAGACTTTGGCACAACTAAGATTCTTAATCAAGACTCATCCAATTGGACTTCACTTGCTGGCACATATGGATATGTTGCACTAAGTAATGTACTTACTTGTTTAATCAATATAGAACATAGATCATATGAATACATTGGCATAATATTCTACATTTTATTAGAGCTTGCTTATACAAAGAAGATAACTGAGAAATGCAACATGTTTAACCTTGGAGTTTTGGTTATTGAAGTGATCAAAGGTAGGCATCTTGGTGAAATCATCTCCATTCTATCTGCTTCAACCGTGGAGGATAATTTCTTGTTGAATGATTTGTTAGACATACGCCTTCCACCTCCCACTCTTGAGGTTGAGAATCAAAAAATACTCATTAGAAAGTTGGCAATTGCATGCTTGCATGCTAATCCAAAATCTAGACCAACTATGCATATGGTCTCTCAGATTTTATCAAGCTGAAGTACACTTTCCTAGAGCCATCATAGTTTGACTAGGACAAGCAAGGATATGAAATAAGACACTATATTCTATCAAATTTATGTTGTTGAAGGCAATTATTTGTTTAAGATTATGTAATGCCTAGATTACTACTAGATGTTTAATTGCAAGTATTAATAGTGCACTTCTAGTAACACAGATTTCAAGGCATTGTGATTATACATGTATGATTAGCTATTGTTAGGGTTTTTGGCCTTGATAGTAACAAAGTTAACCAACTCTTGACCAAGTGATTAATTAAATTACTTATGCTTTTGATCTAAACTGAATAGCAACACACGAACATGGATCACACAAAGACACCAAAATGATGACCTAAGAAAACCAATGAAACAAAAGATCTCGTAGCTTTAGATCGAATGGCTGACAAAAAATGCTGAGAATCCAATCAGCACGATTCTTGATCAGTTGAGATATGTAGTCAATCATTCGATTTAAGTAACTCTCGAACAGGTCAAATTGGTAACAAAATCCAATGCAGTAATAGCCTAGTTTATGTTTCTTGATTTGTTTGAACCTTGGTTTGTCTTGTACTATGAATTACTTTAATACCGATTTAGGGGACAACCTAGATTATAGCTGTTACAAATGTTCATGACTAGTCAACCTAAAAATATGGACTTAACAACCTCCCTCTTTGACAATTCATGACAAAAAATTTACATCAAAAGACTCAAATACAATACAGCCCAAAGAAAATTTAAATCCTTACAAACTACACAATACTAGGAAGCTGCAAGGAGGTTGAATGTCTTGTGTAGAGATTCCTCAAATACTAAAATAAAGCATAAACGCATATGTGGAAATAAAGATAGATAAACAATATTGATTACAACGATATATAAATAAATACTACCAAAAAAAAAAAAACATAAATAAAGGCATGTGAGTCAACATAAGTAGCCAAATACCAATTGTAAACCAACAACCAAAAACTAAACATAAAGCATAGTGTATCAAAGATTAAAAAAAATAATTAAAAAAAAAGAAGAAGGTGCAATTCCTAAATAAAAAAGAACAAGAGTTTTAGAAATAAAATAACATAATCAAATAAAAGTATCCTCCTCAACACAACATCTCCCCCTTTCTGCCATGATGTACAAAGGGGTCACGTGTAATGGCCCAAACTCAAATAAGGTCTAGAGAGCATGAATCCTCATGTGTAACACCCTGTTGACAGGGTTATGCGGTCCCCTCTTTGGAACCTAAAGGTTCATTCCATTATTAAGGAGCTCCCTCTTTGGAACCTAAGGGTACACTCCCTTGCTAAGGAGCCCCTTCTTTGGAACCCGAATTGATAAACTCCCTTGCTAAGGAGCTACCAAATGTGCATTGTCCCCTCCTTGGGACCGTCCCTCGCAAAGGACTATCTACAGTATGACCATCCCTTGCTAAGGACTAAATACAATACCATGCTTCTATTCACAACTTTCCATAGGGTTTCAAATCAATTCTAATGATGCTCACACAAGGTTGGCTTAAGAACAAATTAGTTTCAAATATGTTTCCTAAAGTTTCCAAGACACATGCTTTCCAACTTTTGTAAGTACAAATAATTCATATCATCATAAAACATTTCATGAATGGGATCCAATAATACTTCCTCAAAGTCAATCATACACAAGTCAAACCGTAAGCTTTAGAGATGCATTATCACACATGTACATGCATACAAAGTGCTCATACCACAACATTTTCAAAGAAACAAGTATACAAGGTTTTCTCAACATCTACAGAGTGCGCAAATATTTCTTTATCATAAGTTATAAATATAGTTTAATAGTCAAAACCATCTTTATGAAACCCCCAAATTAGTAAATACCACTTTCCTTATGCATCCTACAAAATCAACAAATTTGTGCTCCGAAAAGGTCATTAATTAGAACCTAACAATTACAAAAATATCAATTCACACGAATCACCGCTATAAAATCTAGTCTAATGCTTTAATTAATAGTATACATTTCGAAAATACTAATATTTCCAAATATTCCATTAATTTACATGCTATCCAATTCACCTTCAGCATGAATATCCAATTGTTCTAACCTATGAAATTCCAAACTCTATCATTTATCACACACACAAACACACCTATTCATATATATATAGATCTTTGCTAAAGCATGCACATTATTCACCTTCCCTATAGGAACCATTTCACTCTAAGATGATTTTCTAGAAGACTCAGTTTAAAATTCATTATAGGTTTTGAGAAGGGGGTGTGTTCTGCATGTCATTAAAATGTTAAGGAGGGGTAGGTTGTTGCCCCGGTAGACTAGTTTCTGAGCTACATTACCTGTCAATATGTTGGTTTTGTAGGATTTGGTTATTTCATATTCTTTTCATTTTGAGGCTCAGCTACCTAGAATTAGCCATAAACGAGGCCCGACTACCTCGGATCAGCCATAGATTTTCTTCTTGTTCTGGTGTTGAGTTTAGATGGAGGGTGTTTGTAATTTTGCAATTGAAGCTAAGTTTTTTCAACTGGTGGTGGAGGAACACTGAACCTTTTTTGAGTTACATATTTTTTAGAGGGGTTAGTATTATTCAAGATCATTTTGTATGGGGAAAAAAGCTTGTCATTGTTTGCTGTCAAAATTGGAGCAAACGGTGTTAGATCGTAATTCTAGACATTTCTTTATGTTCAGAGAGGGCGATGTTCTAATGCTTTTGGAAATTATATTGTCATGACTGAACTTAAGGCTAGGGGTGGTAGGAGATTGGTGATCATACTAGAAGGAAAGGTGATGCGTGGGCGGGGGTTCGGCTTTGAGCTGAATAGTTTGATAGCACCCAAAAAAACCAATGAAAAATCTTAGATGGGATGCACAAGCAGCCATAATCTAATGTGAATGTTTCTCGTTCTTTTGTAGCAGTGATTATTAGAGAGAAGCAAAAGACAATTTTGGTTTCAGATTCTAGGCCTCTTGCCACTGACAAGGGAAAAAGTATAATTGAAGATCCTTTGTTAGTTATACAAAATCCAATGAAAGTAGTATGTGACGAGAAGGAAATGAACCAGAAAATTTTTCCGGAGGGGAAACTGATGAGTAGTGGTAAGGGGCAAGTTCAGAGCATTAAAATTCACCAGAAATTAGTGCAAAATTTTCAAACAAGATCACCGTTATGATTTGATTCAAAATCAAAAGGAAAGAAAGTGCAAAAATCATAGGAATCCCTAGTATTAAGAAGGGGATTAATGATTGTGTGCAATGAAGGAAATAGGAGGCAGGTTCGGTGGGGTTTCCATAAAGGAATAGACAAATTAGTCTATTCAACCACGTCACTCATAACACATACTCAGATGGACCAAGGAGTTTTAAATACAACAAAAAAGGCAGTGGGTTCAGTTAAGCCTAGTCAAAGCAATAACCTTGGCCTATCTCAAGCCCAACTAAAGGTTGGATCAGCCACGTCACTCACAACACATACCTAGATGGAACAAGGAGTGTTAAAAACAAAAGAACTAGTTGAGGGTTCAGTAAAGCCCAGTCACAATAATAACATGGGCCGACCTCAAGATCAACTCAAGGTTGGGGAAGTTATTATGGCCCATGATAACTGTGAAATCTAGATGGATTTGGGACATTTAGTTATATCGTTTGTTTCCCATAGTAGTTGGGATCAAGGAGAATCCTCAAAGGCAACAGCGTCACTGTCACGCACTAGAGTCTTATCACTTCAGCAATGTTCTTTGAGTCAATTGAAGCAATTGAGTAGAGTGATTATCTTGGCTTGGTGTTTGGTGTTTGGGTTGAGATCAGATTTGGTGGGAAGTACCTGGGAGTTTACTTGATCATTGATGTTGCTAGATCGAGAGATTCTATGGACTGATTCAATGTTCTATACTGTTAGAGAGTTGATGGGTCAGATGAAAGTGACGAAATCAGTAGTGGTAGGTGATAGCATGGAGTCACATGCTTTGGGGTTGGAGGTGCAGACAAAAAGGGGTAATTTAGAGCTGGTGGAGTCATCGTCGATGCTAAATTTGGGCTCAGATCTGCCCGATGTTGAATGGGCTGGGCTGGGGGAAGTTGAAGAAAGTGGAGAAGGAAGTCCTATGCTGTATACACCTTTAAACACAGTTGAACCATTTTTGCAGAACAATGCTACTGTAATTTTGGAGATTGATGAAGGAAAATTGGAAGCATCCTGATGGGTTAAATATAGAATTTGTGGGTTCAGTAATTTGGTTGGGTTATTTGTCGATAGACATGAGCGACTATTATTACTATGTTACTAAAAAATGAGCAGGAATTGGAGGCAACTGGGGTGATGAAAAGGGGGGTAGTTGGTGTTGTGGGCGCTAACACGCGTGGTTGCTTGGGGAGTACGCCTTGGGTAAGTGGACCAGGACGGAGAAAAGGAATCGCCACCTAGTTATTTATTTATTTATTAACAAATAAGAATACCCAAACCTCTTCGAGTATCTGACTAATCCCTTGGACATGTGCAGTCCCCCTGTCCCACACATACCGGGTTATAATTACATGCACAGCGGAAAAAAAATAAGTTTAAAACGGATCTACATCATTTGAAATTGATAACATGCACAAAGTAAATTTCAGAATTAGAGAACAAGAGAGTGTACCTTGAAGCGGTGAATTTCAAAACCAAAGATTGAAGCACTTAGGAATACTTTTGATCTTCACTCCAATTCCACTAACGCCCAAGAAGTGTGGACTCTCAATTGGTAACAAAAGGATGATTAGAGAGTGACATACACTCACTTCCACACCATTACAATGTTGTTTTTCTCACACAGAAAATTCTGCACGTTTTTCCCTTTTGTATCTAACCAATTATCTAATTGGGCTGGCCTCTTGGGCCTTTCCAATTGGGCTTAAGTGTGTGGCTTGGAGTGGGACCAAAAGGGACCAATAAGACACTAGCTCCAATGGGCTTTGGGCTTTTCTGTCAACTCTTGACAAGTCCAAAGTTATTATTAACTATATTTAATACCACTATATAAATATAGTTGCACTCTAGGCCTTATCTATAAATTATATCCCAAGACTTTATTATACATGCAACCCCTTCATAAAATATTCGTAGTAATACAAAGTCATTAATGTAGACTGCCACTTTGTAAATTACTACATCTTAATCCTTGAGTATCCGGTTTAATCATTTTAAGTTATTCATCATATATTTATGAAATCCAATTCCATAAATATATACTTTAGTTTTACTAAAGTGGTTAGGCCTAACTCTATGAATAACAAACTCATTAAACTTATCTCAAGGGAATACTTTATATCTCCGTTAAGAGACTATGAATTCCATCTTGAGAATACATGTTCCATCAACACTAAATGTGGCTGCCCAACATACTGAGGTTTTGACCATTACTATAGATCTCACTCCTGATATATCAAAGCAACCTACACCTCATGATCAGGTCCATTATTCTCTCAGGATTAAGAGTTCATACAAATACAAGTCGTGAGATTTATTATTCATATGACAATCCTTAGGAGAATAATAAATCTCACAGCGGTCCAGTTCAATATGTTTTAACTCTTAAAACATATCAACATATCAACTAAAAGTCACCACTTCCATGATCAAGACAAATCATCTTAGTTAATATGTTATGGTCTTCGCAGATGAAATACCCAATTTCATCACCGACCACGAACTAATATTTTGAGTTTACAAAGAACTTGTGATTTATATTTTCGGTGACTTTTCACATAAATCACATACTATGCATCTCATGGACTATATGATAATGTCCAAATATTCATGTTACCATTATTTCAGATAATAATAAAACAACTTTATTGATTTCAATATTAAGTCATACATCATGTCATACACAATGTCATACATAATATAAAACATATCATCATACAATAGAATTCTAGGGCACAAATCCCAACACCAAGATGCTAGCAAGAGATTTCAAACCCAGAATCTCATAGATATATATCATAAGGCCTTAGGAACTACTAAGTCAACCCCTTGAAGTAATAATTTTCATAATAGTTGTATTGACAAAATTTTCACTAGTTATTATATGGCCAACACTGACTAATTTTTTTGCATGCTAATAACAACATAATATTTTGACGATTCATTAAATTTTTATGATTATTTTTTTATTCTAGATTACTTGTTGATAGTTGTCCGAAAAATAGAAATATTAGTCTTTTGAAACACGTGTTTTTACAAAGAGGAAATTAGCTACTAATTTTCCATGCAAATCTGAGCAGAGAGTCAAGGTGAAGCAGAATTTACATTAAAGTTAAAACTGAATCAATTTCCTGTACATGCGTGGTAACTTCCAAGTTCCAAGTCTTACTTTTCATCACATTCAAATGTCCAAAGTCCCACATTCAAAGCTTTTTTCTATATCTTTTTTTGTGATAACCAATTAAATGTCTGGGTTGTGGCCATTTGGAATAATTGCAAATGCACCAATTTTTCCAGCCAACCTCTTACCAAATGTTCCACATTCAGAGCTTTTCTCTAATTTTTATCGTGTCTAGGAGAAATTATCACTAAGAGGAAACATAAAAGTTGAACAGTTTTAGACCCCTTAACCCAACCAGATTAACCTAGTTAATTAGCCAAGTGATTAACTTAGTCAAATTATGCTAATCTAGGTTATCACAATCAAACAATCATATCAAGAGTATAAAGCAGCGGAAAAATAAATAACACAAGATATGATGACCCAGGAAACCACACGGTAAAAACCTGGGGAGGATTTGACCTAGCTATCCTCAAGGTAAACCTGAATCCACTATATGAAAGAATCGAAGTTCATACAAAAGGACTTACAAGCTCCCTGCTTGACTTCCTAATGCTACCCACCAGTAGAACTTACTAACATGACCACGTGCAAGCTCCTTTCTTGGATTCTCCAATCAGCTACAAGCACCCATGCTTGTTATTATTTAAGCTCCAATGGCAGCAATCGAGTTGATCATCAAGATGTTGAAATCATCTCTATCTTGAAAACCCTAAGTTTATGTGAAGGAAAGCTCCTTAAGGATCTCACAAGAGATTCACACAAACCATAAATATAAGAAACAAAAGCATCCAGAGCTACTCTAAAAAACGTGGCTAGGGTTTCCTTTATATAGTGGGAGAAGTAGATCTGAAACCCTAATCCTTAATGGGCTTGGGCTGAGTTGGAAAATTCTGCAGAAAAAAGTTCTGCCCGAGATTCGATTGATCGAGTCTAATTTTCGATCGATCGAGCCAGGCCGAAAGTCACTAATACTTCTGCAGCCACTCGATTCCAACTTTACATAAAACGCCCACACTTTGAGCAAGTCTAAACAAGACTAACAACCTGTTTTGATCATGGTTTGCCAACAATACACATTAGAGTTCTAAATACATAAAATCCTAAGTCTTTAGAACCTAACAAACTCCCCCTTTGGCAATCCGTGACAAAACACAAATTAAAAGCTCAAAGTTTACAAATAAAAGCCCTTTACAAAAATAATGCTCATAAACACAAATTCAATCCTAACTACCATCCATCAGTTGCAAGTGTAGACAGCAGCTCAATTGAATCAACCTATATATTCCTAAAACACTAAACAAAACGCATAAACGCATGTGTGACAAAAAAACAGTAAAACAACAAATAAATTCTTGACTTCATAAAACACAAAACAAAGACATATATCATGAATAACTCATAAATATAAATCAATGAGCAGTGAATAAGAAACAGAAATAAAAACATAAGTAAACTAACTCTCCCCCTAAGTTAGATACAACAAAAAGTTTTTATTTATATTCTCCCCTTTCAAAAAGAATTTCAACTCCCCCTAAACAAGACAAACATGATTCCTACAAATCAATAATTTCTCCCCCTTTTTCTTGAACAGTTTTAGACCTCTTAACCCAACCAGATTAACCTAGTTAATTAGGCAAGTGATTAACTTAGTCAAATTATGCCAATCTAGGTTATCACAATCAAACAATCATATAAAGAGTATAAAGCAGCGGAAAAATAAATAACACAAGATATGATGACCTAGGAAACCACATGGTAAAAACCTGGGGAGGATTTGACCTAGCTATCCTCAAGGTAAACCTGAATCCACTATCTAAAAGAATCGAAGTTCATACAAAAGGACTTAAAAGCTCCCCGCTTGACTTCCTAATGCTACCCACTAGTAGAACTTACTGACATGACCACGTGCAAGCTCCAAATCCACGGACTCCTTCTTTCTTGGATTCTCCAATCAGCTACAAGCACCCACGCTTGTTATTCTTTAAACTCCAATGGCAGCAGCCAAGTTGATCATCAAGATGTTGAAATAATCTCTATCTTGAAAAACCTAATTTTATGTGAAGGAAAGCTCCTCAATGATCTCACAAGAGATTCACACAAACAGCAAAGTATGAGCAATAATACACTCAGAGCAACTCTAAAAAACGTGGCTAGGATTTCGCCTTATATACCTAGGGCAAAAACGTAAAACCCTAAACGTTTAATGAGGTAGGGCTGAGTTGGAAAAATCTGCAGAAAAACATTCTGCCTGAGATTCGATCGATCGAGTCTTTCTTTCGATCAATCTGCAGCCTCTCGATTCCAACTTTACATGAAAGACACGACTTTGAGCAAGCCTAAACAAGACTAAACATATTGTTTTGATCATAGTTTGCCAACATTACAAATTAGAGTTCCAAATACATAAATTCCTAAATCTTTAGAACCTAACAAACTCCCCATTTGGCAATCCGTGACAAAACACAAACACTAAGCTCAAAGTTTACAAGTAAAAGCCCTTTACATAAATAATGCTCATAAACATAAAAAATTCAATCCTAACTACTATCCATCAGTTGCAAGTATAGACAACAGCTCAATTGAATCAACCTGTATATTCCTGAAACACTCAACAAACGCATAAACGCATGTGTGACAGAAAAACAGTAAATCAACAGATATGTAAACTAACTTTCCCCTTAAGTTAGCACAAAAGTAAGATTCACACAACACATAATAAAGACATATACCAATGAATAATCTCATAAATATAAATCAATAAGCAGTGAATCACAAGAAACAAGAATCACATATATAAAAAAATGTATCTCCCCCTAACATGAATAGCCCTAAAAATAATATACAAAGAGAATCACCTAGATACAATCTAAAATCTCCACTAGCTCCTCAAAACAAAAAAAAAAAATCTCCCCCTAACAACAAAAACTCCTCTACAAGGTGTCAAAACTCCACTCCCCCTTTTTTGTGACGGAATGCCAAAGGGCAAACACAAGCCATCATTAAAAGGAGGTGGTGAGGGTGAACGTAGATGCGCCAAATCAGCTCGCAATGCACGTATCTCATCAAGTAAGTCCACCAAAATCTGACTATGAGTCACCTGAACGGTCATGACAGTCTCTAAGGTACGACATATATCAAAGTCATTCGATGGAGGTGGAGGAACATCAGCAGCAGCAACAGCACCAACAGGATCATCAACGTCCTTACCAGCAGGACCTGTAGAAGAAGAGGGAGGAGGTGCGGTACCAGAAGGCTCAGATCTAGGGTGTTTAGAGCCAACTCGAAGGTAAGCAGCCCTCTGTCTAGGAAAAGACGCACCTATGGGAGCAATCACATGAACGGGCTCAGAGGAAGGGAAATCATCTAGACCTAGATAAAGCAAAATCCTATGAATAAAGATAGGATGAATAAGAGCATGAGAAGAAGATGAACTCCAATAAACTTCGTTCAAAGAATGAAGAAACAAATGGGGAAAACTGATAGGAGCATTAGTGATAAGAGCATACAAAAAGACACATCGCTCGAGAGGAATAGTGTGTAGATGAGAAATGGGCCAAAAAGAGTGACACGCTATCCTAAAAAAGAGATAATGTAACTCAGAAAGCTCAGCAGTGGTGATCCTAGGATCAGAACCCCATTGGAATCATAGACGCAGATAGAGATGTTCGAAAAGAACTCTCTAATCAAGGTAGTAGATGGAGGAGGATCAGAAATATCCACCAAGGGTAACTAGCCCCGACGCTCAAAGTTTGTCCTAATGGCAGGATCAAGTTCATCTAAGATGACAGAACGCTCAGACCAAATTTTCCTCCTAAGGTTCAGCTTATCATAAATCTCTTGATTTTTCTCACTAGGAAACTTCTCTCGGTCAAAAGAAGGAGGCGAAGGAGTAGATGAGGAACAGACCTACGAGCTCTAGTTTTCCTAGGCATGATGCTAAGGAAAGGACAAAGACACAGAAAAGAACCAAAAGAACACAGAAAAAAAAAAAACAAAAACAAAACAAAACAAAACAAAACCAAAGGCAGACTGCAAGTTAGCACAAAAAATATAGAGTAAAAATCTATATGATGCATGAATAATTACAATGTCATGATGCATGTATTAATGCAGTAAACAAAGTTCAAATTAAGTTCAATTACACAAAATTGGCTTGAGCATAGAGTTTCCAACAAAAACCCTAAAAATTTGAAAAACCACTTGAATGTTTTGAAACAAATTGATAAATTGATCATCACACAGGGTTGAAAACATATTAGAATGACCAATTTCATCAAAACAACAAGCCAATTTTATCAATTGAACCCAATTGAACAAAATCCCCAAATCGGATCAATTTCAAACCCTAGAATTTTCAATTTTTCACAACACTCCAAATTGATCAAATTAACCATCATAGATCATGAATATATCTATATAGCAACAAAACCCATTGATCAATTTCACAAAATAAGGCTTGATTAAACAAAAAATCCCAATTTATGTATAGTCCGAAATCCCCAAAGAATAATGCATGAAACTTGAAAATAGAAGAAAAAGAAGGGGTAAAATAGACATACCGGCCCTTGAAGACAAAAACCTTGCAAAGAATCCGGAAGAAAACGACAAAAAATTGAGACTTTAGCCTTGCCGAGTCGGAGAGAGAAAGAAAGTTTTGAAAACTTTTTTGAAAAGGTGAGTTGTATAAGTCAAGAACAGTGTTTTTAAAAACCTGATTCGCAATATTCGATTGATCGAAAATTACATTCGATCGATCAAATCAACCCGAGACTTTTAAAAAGAATTTAAGCACATTTTCGATCGATCGAAAAACATATTGGATCGATCAAAACAGGCAGAGGCTCACAAATTTTTTTTAGAAAAAGAACAGTTTTGAAAAAGAATAAACACATTTTGGGCACGACTCTCAAAGCATTAAAATTGAAGAACAAAATGCATGAGTATGAGATGAAATGCTTTTTCAAAAACCCAAGTTTTAATCCCAATTTATCAAAGAAAAATTCAACCTTTCTCCCTTTAAATTCTCAAGCAAACAAATGTTTTGCATAATACTCAAGGTATTTTCAAACTTGGTTGGTCAGACCAAAGACACACACAATACCATGTACAGTGTTTAGCAAAGAGTAACTTGTGTAGTGTGTGCAACTAGCAAAAGCTTGAGATACAAGTGAGGTGATATGTGAATAGCAATCAATCACAAAGTCTACAAAATTCATCACATAGAATTCAAAAGAGACTATCCCCTAAAGAGTTACATCATATAACTCCCACATCTCCTAGAACATAAGCTTGCAATCATGTGAGTTTCTTGAATTTAGCCTCATAATGTACACACAGATTTTAGTTATGTGATTTGGCATCAAGCCTCATAGTACACACCAGTTTTAATTATGTGAATTGGCATCAAGCCTAATAGTACACACCAATTTTAAGCATTAAGCAATTTAAATCGAGGCATCACCTTATGTTCTTTTTGTGCAGATGCACTAAGGTGTTCATGATTGGCTAGTGAACATTAGTGAGATGGTTATTTATGCCTTTCTCAAAAGGATCAAGTCTGATAGTCAAATAACATGTGACTTCAAGATTAAGACAAAGTGATAAACACCATAAACATCTTTCCCACACAACATGCACTACAAAGCTTCAACTAGTAAGGTGCAATAAATAAGCTCATTAAAGCTAAACAGGGTACAAGAACATATTCTGTGTAAATAAATTGACCAACCTTGTTTTCAAAAACCAAGAAAAATAGTACAAAACACAATTTGCTTTTCTCCTCTTTTATATATATATATATATATATATATTTAATAGAGAAAACACAAATAAATCCTAGAATGAAATGCATGAATGTTATGCAATGCAAGTCCTAGAACAAAAACACAAAAAACCAAAGAACAATGGTCACAAAGGAAAGAGCAATGAAGCATAAGGACCAAGAAAGCCAAAAGAGACTAGGGACACTGAAGCACACCAATTACTTGACGAAGTGTCTCAAACTTACTTCCATCGAGCGGTTTGGTGAAGATGTCAGCGTTTTGACGATCAGTAGGGATATACTCAAGAGCAACAATTTTCTTTTCAACCAAGTCCCTAATGAAGTGATACCTAAGTTCAATGTGTTTGGTCTTAGAGTGCTAAACAGGATTCTTAGATATATCTATAGCACTAGAATTATCGCAATAGACAACCATGGTGTCTTGAGGAATCCCATAATCACTCAAAAGCTTTTTCTTCCAAAAGAGCTGAGAACAACAACTCCCAGCAGCAATATATTCTGCCTTAGCAATGGATAAAGAAACAGAATTTTGCTTCTTACTCATCCAAGCCACAAGATTGGCTCCTACGTAAAAACACCCCCCAGTGGTGCTTTTTCTGTCATCAGCATTCCCAGCCCAATCAGAATCAGAAAAGCCAGCAAGAGACAAATTAGACTCTTTGCTATAAAATAATCCATAATCACAGGTTCCACTCACATATTTTATAATTCTCTTAACAACATTTAAATGAGAAACCTTAGGATGAGGCTGAAATCTAGAGCAAACACCAACACTAAAAGAGATATCAGGCCGACTAGCAGTCAAATACAAAAGACATCCAATCATGCTTCTATATAAAGTAACATCAACAGACTCACCTGATGGATCAATTGTTAATTTTGCATTAGCAGCCATTGGTGTTCTAGCATGAGCAACGTTGTCCAGTCCAAATCTTTTGACTAGATTTCTAGCATATTTAGCTTGATAGATGTAGATTTCAGACTCCGTTTGCTTTACCTGCAATCCCAAAAAGTAAGTCAGTTCACCAACCATGCTCATTTCAAACATCGCCTTCATTTCATCTGCAAAAGAATGAGCAAGAAAATCATTAGTAGCACCAAAAATAATGTCATCAATATAAATTTGAGCTACAACAAAACCAGTCTTATCCTTTCTTATGAAGAGAGTTGTATCTGCAGATCCCCTTTTGAATCCATGCTCAGTGAGATATGTAGTCAGTCTGTCATACCAAGCCCTAGGAGCTTGTTTCAACCCATAGAGGGCTCTTTTAAATTTGTAGACATCATCTGGTCTGTGAGGATTAACAAAGCCTTTAGGTTGTTCAACATATACCTCTTCTTGCAACATCCCATTCAAGAAAGCACTCTTGACATCCATTTGATACAACTTGAAGTTTAGATGACTTGCTATGGCCAACAGTATCCGGATGGATTCTAACCTTGCTACTGGTGCAAAAGTCACATCAAAATCAATTCCTTCCACTTGTGTGCATCCTTGGGCAACAAGTCTTGATTTGTTTTTTATCACAGTTCCATGTTCATCTGACTTATTCTTAAAGATCCATTTGGTTCCAATCACATTTACACTCTTTGGTCTAGGAACCAATTCCCACACATCATTCCGAATGAATTGATGAAGTTCTTCATGCATGGAATTTACCCAATCAGCATCTTGGAGTGCTTCATCCACTTTCTTCGGTTCAAATTGGGACAAATAGCATGAGTGAGTGATCACATTCAAGGCTTTTGATCTCAATCTCATGTTATCATTCAAACTACCCAATATATTTGTGGAAGGATGATTCAATCTTACTCTAGAGGATGGACCTTTAACTAGAGATGTGGAGGTACCTTTCTGGTCAGATGGAGAACTGAGCTCATTTTGTACCTGTTGGGTGTCACGAACCGGAGTGGATGGTTCTGAACTTGATGGTACTGAAACTATATCATTCAACAACAACAGTTCTTCCTTACTATGTTTCACCACATACTCAGCAGGAAGTGAATCATCAACTTCTAGAGACTTATCTTGAGTAGGAGCAGTGCTTTCTGAAAATGTTTCTGAACACACTTCATCATTTATCACAACATTTGAAGATTCCATGACTATTTTGGTTCTCAGATTGTACACTCTATAAGCTCTACTAGTGGAAGAATATTCTAGAAAGTATCATTTATCACTTTTTGCATCAAACTTTTCTAGGTTCTCTCTATCACGTAGAATGTAATAGTCACTGCCAAATATCCTGAAATATTTGACAACAGGCTTCTTCCCTCTCCAGAGTTCATAGGGAGTTTTCTTGGAGTCAGGTCTGAAATACACTCGGTTGAGTGTATGGCAAGCAGTGTTGACAGCTTCTCCCCAGAAGGATTTTGGCAACTTTTTGTTGTGTAGCATAACCCGTGCCATCTCCTGAACAACCCTATTTTTCCTTTCCACAATCCCATTCTATTGAGGTGTCTTGGGCGAAGAGAACTCTTGATGAGTGCCTTGATCATTGCAGAAAGTAGCCAGCTTGGTATTCTCAAATTCTCTTCCATGATCACTTTTGATTTTGGCTATCACAGTATCTTTCTCAACCTGCAATTTCTTGCACAAATGTATCATCTTCTCAGAAGCCTCAACTTTATCTTTCAAAAGCACAACTCAAGTATATCTAGTAAAGTCATCCACAACAACTAGAATATACTTCTTTCCACCCAAACTCTGAACTCTGGCAAGACCCATGAGATCAATGTGCAATAACTCTAAAGGTCTTGAAGTTTGAACACTAGTCACAAATGGATGCTTGGATTTCACTTGTTTACCTATCTGACATAGTCCACAAATGCACTTATCTATCTTCTCAAACTTAGGTAAACCGATAACTGCCTCACATTTGGAAATCTTCTCTAACTGCTTATGACTGGCATGTCCCAACCTTTGATGTCACAAATCAACTTGATCAATCTTTGCACTAAAGCACTTGTTGTTTACACTTGATGTTATGCCATAACAGTTGTCAGCTGTCCTTACACCAACACACATACAGTCACCTCCTCCATCAAGTATCTCACATTCATACTTGGTGAAAAGAACATTTAATCCATTGTCGCAAATCTGGCTTATGCTAAGTAAATTTGCCTTCAGTCCATCAACATACCAAACATCTTCAAACACTGGCAATCCTGGAATATCCACAGTTCCAATGCCTCTAATCACAGATTTGCTTCCATCTCCAAAAGTGACTGTCCCAAATATATTGATTTGTGGGAATCATGTTTGTCTTGTTTAGGGGGAGTTGAAATTATTTTTCAAATGGGAGAATATAAATAAAAACTTTTTGTTGTATCTAACTTAGGGAGAGAGTTAGTTTACTTATGTTTTTATTTCTGTTTCTTGTTCACTGCTCATTGATTTATATTTATGAGTTATTCATGATATATGTCTTTCTTTTGTGTTTTGTGAAGTCAAGAATTTATTTGTTGATTTACTATTTTTCTGTCACACATGCGTTTATGCGTTTTGTTTAGTGTTTCAGGAATATACAAGTTGATTCAATTGAGCTGCTGTCTACACTTGCAACTGATAGATAGTAGTTAGGGTTGAATTTGTGTTTCTGAGCATTATTTTTGTAAAGGGCTTTTATTTGTAAACTTTGAGCTTTTAATTTGTGTTTTGCCACGGATTGCCAAAGGGGGAGTTTGTTAAGTTCTAAAGACTTAGGATTTTATGTATTTAGAACTCTAATGTGTATTGTTAGCAAACCATGATCAAAACAGGTTGTTAGTCTTGTTTAGACTTGCTCAAAGTGTGGGCGTTTTATGTAAAGTTGGAATCAAGTGGCTGTAGAAGTATTAGTGACTTTCGGCCTGGCTCGATCGATTGAAAATTAGACTCGATCAATCGAATCTCAGGCAGAACGTTTTTCTGCAGAATTTTCCAACTCAGCCCAAGCCCATTAAGGATTAGGGTTTCAGATCTACTTCTCCTACTATATAAAGGAAACCCTAGCCACATTTTTTAGAGTAGCTCTGGATGCTCTTGTTGCTTATATTTGCAGTTTGTGTGAATCTCTTGTGAGATCCTTGAGAAGCTTTCCTTCACATAAACTTAGGGTTTTCAAGATAGAGATCATTTCAACATCCTGATGATCAACTCGGTTGCTGCCATTGGAGCTTAAAGAATAACAAGCGTGGGTGCTTGTAGCTGATTGGAGAATCCAAGAAAGAAGGAGTCCGTGGATTCGGAGCTTGCATGTGGTCGTGTTAGTAAGTTCTACTGATGGGTAGCATTAGGAAGTCAACCGGGGAGCTTGTAAGTCCTTTTGTATGAATTTCGATTCTTTCATATAGTGGATTTAGGTTTACCTTGAGGATAGCTAGGTCAAATCCTCCCCAGGTTTTTACCGTGTGGTTTCCTGGGTCATCATATCTTGTGTTATTTATTTTTCCGCTGCTTTATACTCTTGATATGATTGTTTGATTGTGATAACCTAGATTGACATAATTTGACTAAGTTAATCACTTGACTAATTACCTAGGTTAATCTGGTTAGGTTAAGGGGTCCAAAAACCTAACAAAAGTCTTTTTTTTTTTTTTTTTGGGAAGAAAAACTTCGAATTTTGACTTATTTTTTGTACTCATAGTTAGAAAAATCCAATCTTAAAGTAAGTAATTTGATTGGTAATTTGAAAAGGTTTTTCTCCAAACTAGTTTGGAGATACACTCTTCAAACTCCTCCTACGTCTTTTTATTATATGTGAATTTTAAAAAAATTATCGTTTGATTTCATGTTTTTATTATATCTTTTATGCTTGTGAAATTTCAAAAAAATAAAATAAAAATCAATAGCTATATCATCAATCAAATTTTTTAATTTCAAATTTTTGTGATATAAAATTATGCATAAAAAGTGGATTTATCAATCAAATAGTAAATAATATCCAATTTAAACGAAATTTGATATTTGCATGTTAAGAACATAAAGAAAATGCAATATAATCCAATAGATAGATTTTCAAAATTCGCACCCAATAAAGAGATATATGAAAAATTTGAAAGGTTTCTCTCCAAACTAGTTTGGGGAGAGAAACCATCTTATCCTTGGTAATTTAGGGTTCGGTTAATGGGTACTCTTAAGGCATTTATTAATAGTTCATTTGAGGAAATTAACAAAGTTTGGCTTCAAACTTTGTTGTAGCCTAAGGCTACAACTTCCATTAAAAAAATTAACATGACTACATATTTTAAAAATCTAATCATTGATTACATGTTCTTTATATTCTTAACACACATGTCAAATTTTGTGACAATCGGATGTTATTTATTATATAATCCATAAACTTATTTTTAATACATAATTTTATACTACAAAAACTTGCAATTTAAACAATTGATTGATGGCATAATTATTGATCATTTGGAAATTTGCAAGTATAGAGGATATAAGAAGAAAATGGAACCCAATGATGGATTTGTCACATCCAATAAAAAGATATTGAGTAAAGTTATAGTCTTAGGGTACAACCTAATTTGTAGTCAAACTTTGTTCTTAAGAAAATTTTTATATCACTTTAATAGAAAATATAAAAATCTATTAAAAAATCAATTACGTTTTTCTTTTCTTCTAAAAAGTTTATAAAATTACTTACTAAACCAATTCCTTTAGGGCATTCCTTAGCTTTTCTCATTTAGAATAATTGCAATTGCACGAATTCCTCGAGTCAGGCACCTCTTACAAAATGTCCCACGTTCAAAGCTTTTCTCTAATTTTTCTTGTGATTAATAACTAATGGTATGTTTGGTTGGAATGATTTTGGAAAAGATGGAAAAAGATAAGTGGGAAATAGGAGAGAAAATAGTTGGGAAATGCGTTTGGTTGGAAGGCGGAGGGAAAGAGAAAACTAGTGGGGACTAACTGTTTTCTCTCCGAGCCTACCAAATTACAATCTCTCCAAAATAGAGAGAAAACAAGAAAAAAACAACTTTTGTGCATATGAAAAGAATGTTTGGTCTTTGGTGCTTCACTATTCGTTCTCAAGGGCAGCGCCAAGAACAAATGAGGGTAGTCACAGGACCATCCTAATTTTTTTTTAATATAACTTAAAAATTTTAGAGTTTTAAATTAATATGGATCTTTTGACCACTCTAGAAAAAAACTTGACCACTCTAAAAAAAAAAAAAAATGAACACCCTTAATAACAATTGAGCCCATTAAAAATAAAATTCAACCTTTCCAAAATTTTGGTTTATTGAATGTTGAACAAAAAAATTGTAGGAAATGCAATGTTCACAATATTTTTGTAACAAATCCTAAATAGCAAGTAAAAAAAAAATTTAATGGTAAGTTCAAATTAGAACTAGCAAAAGTTTACCATCTAGGCTTTGTTATGAAAGTGTTGCAAAAATGTTGTGGACACAGCACTTCTTAAAAATTGCCCAAACAAAAAAATTAGCCTAAAATCTCAAATCAAGTGTTTAATTGTAATTTTTTAAATTGTTTTCAAATGACATATATTAAAATCGCTATTTTTTTATATATAAAAAATGCACACTTTTTAAATAGCTAGTCTTGTTAGTGCTTGCTTTAGTCTTTAACCGAAAATTTGTTGGATTTATGTGATATATATTTTCAAAAAGATAATGCATTTTATTTATATTAGTATTTATTTAGGCAATATATTAGCAATTGAATGAGAGGTCAATAACTTAATAATTACTTGGTTGTGTACATTGAAAAAGATGCAGCTAATAACAATGATACTATCATCTCACACAATGATTTCAAAATATAAAAACTTGTGAAAGAAAATTTTAAAATTTTATGTATTTGCGTATGTTTTTATTTTATGATGCTAATATATTCAAGTTTTATTATTATTAATTTTTTTAATTTTATTTTTTTAATGACCACCCTGAAAAAAATTTCTGGAGCCGCCACTATTCGTTCTTCCTCTTTTTTATTTATTTATTTTTTTTCTTCCTTCTCCGCTCCACCTACTTCCTTTATTCACTTTGGACTTCTTTTCTTCTTCTTTTATTTTTTATTTTTTAGTTAGCTCTTGCTTTCCTTTCTACGCTTCTATCTTCTTCTCTTTTTTCTTTGCTTCCATTCTTTTTCTTTTCCATTTTTTTTTAATATGGTTTTTAATATGGATGCCTATTTTTTTCTTTTTTCTTTTTTTGAATTCAAGGATATGTTTCAGCTTTTTGGGATATGGTTGTTGTTAATTGATATTTGATAGTCATACTTATCTTTTTATTCTTTGTCATTGTGGTTTTTTTTAATTGACATTGTTATTTTTTTGTTTATCCAGAAATTTTAAAATAAATTGTTTGTATCTATTTTATATGCATTAAAAAATTAATGTTTTCATAAAAAAAATTTAATGTTAGCTCAAAAAAAAAATATATATATATATATATATATGTAATAGGGATATAAGTGTAAATATATCAAACTCAATTTTCTATTCTCCTATTTTTTTCCTCAACCAAACAAAAAAGTTTTTCAATCCTCCACTTTTCCACCCCCAACTAAACACAAATAAGGGAAACTAATTTTTTTCTATCCTTCTACTTTTTCATCATCTCCTCATTTTCTATACTCCCACTTTTCCATATTCCAACCAAATGGACCCTAAATGTCTAGGTCATTAGATTGGTCATTTAGAATAATTGCAGATGCACCGATTCCTCAAGTCACACCTCTCTACTAAACTCTTACTAAACGTTTGGTATATTCTTCTATGACTCAATTTTTGTATCATAACTTTTGTCACAATTTTGATGCAGCAGTGAGTGATGGATAAAAAAATATTAGATTTATGTGAAAGTATTAGGCAACTAATCATAGTCTACTACATCAGATTTATGACAAACAAAGATGTTGATAGCAAAATAGTGGATCCTACATAAATTTCATCTCTCCAAATTAGCCCACTTTTTCTTCTCTCATGTCAACCAAACAAAGAAAAATTGTGTGTGCCATAAAAACTACATTCATTCCCTTCATCTTTCTTTCAATCCAAACAAAGTGTAAATCATAATTTTTTTCTTTACAAAAGAGAGCACAACTTCTAGAGTTAGACTGTTTAGAGGTCCTGCTTCCATGGTTTTAAAAAGGGACTGGACTGGATCATGAACCGAACACCAACCTAGTCCGGTTCATATAAAAACCAAAAATATTAAATTAAATTTAAAATAATAAAAAAAGGGGGGTAAGATTTAACCGGTTTTGAAGAATAGGTGAGGATAATAAGAACATGCTGTTTTTCAACAAATCACTGCTTTTTTTTAGATCGGACAATAAGGGACCGTGGACTCAGCAATGGCAGTAATGGAGGCACTGCACGAAGAAGCGTGGACCAAGTGTTACACCTCTTTGACAACAAGAAGAAACAGCGGTTGTAGAGAGGTTCTACGTTAACTACTAGTTCTAGTTGATAGTTGAGAGAGTCTTTCACTAAGACAAAGTGAACAAACACCTGGTGATTATTTGTGTTTTGGTTTTTGGTGCATCTTGCGCCACTTAACATTAGGCTTTGGCCTACCCCCATTACCTCCTTTGATTTCCTTAGGCTTTGCCGTTTGGGTCTTTGATCATTGTCTCGCTATGTGGTTGTGTTGGTGAATATTATAAACAATAATTATTAGTTTACTTGGCTATATATTTGTGATAATTTGAAAACAACTTATTGAGTTATTTGTTAAAAAAAATTTACAAAATATCCTAAAATGCACTTATACTTTAAAAGAATTTGATAAAGTAAGAAAAAGTGAAAAAAAAAAAAAGTTTTAATTAACTATATATAAAAGTTAAAAGCTAAAAAGCTAAAAAACGAAGCGGGTCTGAGTCAGGTTCGGGTTTTATCCATACCTGGCCAGAACCCAGACCTAGACCCGACCAATTTAAGGGTAAAATACCAAAATACCCCCATCTATATATATATATATATATAAGTTAAAAAAAAATTAAAAAAAAAAAAAAAAAAACCCTACTCCCTTAATCCCATTTCACTCAGCCGCCAACCCTCTTACACTCACATCACTCTCCTCTCCCACTCGGCTGCTCTCACTCCTCTCACTCTCCTCACATCACTCTACTCTCCCCAACCTCTGATCTCTGTCACCACCGGCCATCACGTGCACCTCCGATCAGGTTGTTTTCTCTCTTTCTCTCAATCTCAGCTCACACGGTCTCACACTCACACTCTCACTCACTCTCAATCTCACTCACTTTCAAGCAGCACTGCCCAAGATCTCAGCCTCTCACCGCCATTCCAAGAATTCATCACCGCCGGTCCAAGCTCTCACTCACTCTCAATCTCATCACCAACCCAAGCTCTCACCGCCAATCAGTTCTCTACTTCTCTTCATTTTTTTTTTTTTTTTTCAATATGATTCTCTGAGAATATGAGATGTTTGTTTCAATTTTTTTGTTTGGTGTTTTCTACTTAAACTATGGACTCCAACAGATGGGTTGTACTACTTCTAGTTATTGTAGTTTAAAGACTTGAAATTATGAGTCTTTGTGGTGTAACTGTAATATATTGTGGAAGAAATTGTCTATATTGTGTTTTGTGTTTGTTGTAAATGCAATGCCTAAATGGAGATGGTAGACAAAAATGAATTTAGGCTTCATTCAAACAAAAAAAAATTTGGTTGGGCCATGATTTGAGCCGCGGGCTAAACGAGGCCCATAGGGCCCGCAGGGCCCGACGAGGCGGGTCTGGGCCCCAGGAAAAAAACCCGATTAATAATCGGGCCGGGTCCGGGTCGCAAGGCTAGACCCGCGGGTTGGGTTCGGATATGCAAAAACCTGGCCCGAACCCGACCTGTTGTCATTCCTACTAGCAGCGTAAAAAACCTGGGTAGGTCACACCAAAAAAATGAAAGGTAAGCATTGAACTATTTCTCTCTCAACACGCAACAAACGATGTTGTGGTGAACCTCGTTTATCAAAAAAGGAAGAAATTCAAATTTGAGAACAAGAACGATGTTGGAATAATATCGTGGAGTTAGTGTACCTTTACTCGTGTGTTTGTGGACCATAGAACAATGGTGGCTTTAAGAATTTTTCTTAGAATAATCCTTAAAAAATTTTAATCATGGAGAATTTAATATATATATATATATATATATATAAAAGAACTTAAATATATCGATATTATCAAATAAAATACACAGTTACATAATGTTTTGTAATTTTCTTTTATTAAAAAAAATGAAAAACAAAAAAGTATTTATGAAAGATAAAGTGATGAAAATAGAGAATGCTGAAATGAGAATAATAAAGTGAGAGAGTTTGAAATAATGATAAATTAAGAAAAAAAAATGGAGAGAGAGAGAGAGAGAGAGAGAGAGAGAGAGAGCAATGAATAATACCTATTGCGACTGTGAGCTGAGCCACAAAGAAAAACTTATAAGGCTATAATATTTCCCTTGGTACTGTTTTTTAAGAAAAAGGAAATTAAATATTATTTTTATGGAATGAGTTGAATGAGTACGAACCTAAATAATTATAGTCTTTTTTTTTAATGGGCTTTTTGTTGAATATTTTTCTCATTTGCTATTATTTAGCCAAATCTTATGGTTGTTTGGATTATGTTTGCTAATATTTGGGCTAAATTTTAGAATTGTGTTAAGGACAGAACAACTAAGGGGCTGTTTGGTTTTTGGGTTTCCATCACTCATAACTCTATTTCCATCACCCATAACTCAAAAATGGAGGGACCCACGGCTGAGAAGTGTGCTTGGGGATGTTTTCAGTTTTTGTTTACATCACTCAATTTTTTGATTTTTGAGTGATGAGTTATGGAAACTGAAAACACATTTTAGGTGTTTTCAATTTCCAAAACTCAGTTTCCATGGCATTTTCATAATTAAACCCACAAATTTTGAAATTTCAGCCGCAATGTTTGACTTTTGGGTTTTTTTTTTTTTTTTTTTTTAACAAAGTAACAGAACTAAGTGATGAGTGCCAAACGGATGGAGTTTGGGAAATTGGGATATTTTAAGTGATGAGTAAGAAGTGACGAAAATTGAGCGAGGAGTGATGAGTGAGTGACAAAAAAAAAAAAAAAAAAAAAAAAAAAAAAAACCCAAACAGCTCCTAGGTTATTAATTCTCAAGTTTGGCACTCAAGTATTTTTTTTATTTTTTTTTTTATTTAAGATAGACAAAACATATATATATATATATATATTCTTTGCCCTATCTTACGTAAAAAACTGAGCTTGGTTATTGGTCAAAGGGAAGCTGGCATCCACTTCGTCTTTTCTGTTTCGTTAGAAAAAAATCAGTAGTTAATTAATAGGATTTTGGATCATTTTAAATTAGAATTGGTTCCTAAAGGAATGGCCTATCAGTCCTATTGGAGTTTGGAAGGGTTCAATTAAATAAATATATATTATATTTTAGAAAATGATAAAAAAAAAATTTAAGACATTAAATGATTATTATTTTTGTAATGTTAATTCGGTTGTTTATACATTGCTTTATTTTTTATTAATTTTTGGATATAGGGTATAAAAATCAAGATATCCTTTTTTGAGATTTTGAGAAGAGTTGCTCTTTGGAAAGCACAGTACAATAAAAGCTGTAAGTTGCGTTCGGGGGAGAGTTCTTGTCTATCGTTGACCCCTATGGTAGAATCAGTAATCAATTAATTTTTTTATTATATATTTTTAGATATTCTATTTCTAATCATAATGATTTATTATGTATTTATTTTAATAATTATAAAATTATGAATTGATATTTATAATGTCAGCAATTCAATCACCGGTCCGACCTCAATCAGATCAAAAACCGAGAACCATTTCTCGAATAAAAAAGTTAGCAACATTTGCGTCATACCTCAAAAGGATTAATTATAATTGAAACTTTTTGTAGTTGTTAATAAATCTCAAATCAACCCAGTATATATTTGATATGGTACTAATCACACACCTATACAACACACACTTAGTCAACATCCAATTGAATCTAGAACATCACAAAAACCATGTCTGCTTTGAGGAATTAGTGCATTTTGAATTATTCCAAATGACTTATCAAAATCACCTTGAATTTTTTCTGGAAAAATTAGATAAAAACATGAATATGAACACTTGGACATCTGAACATAATTTCAAATGATATAGAGTGAAGCAAGTCAAAAGAGTTAGAGAAAATGCATACAAGAACGTTCCTCACTCCCTCTTGCCTTTAAAACACTTCATTGAAAAGACTTACAGACCTCCTATCCCACAGCAGAAAATTTTAAGCAAAAAGACCAATGAAATTGCACATATCCTGGGCAATGGCAATGGGACACTACACTACAATTTTTTACGTATATTATTATTATTATTATTATTATTATTATTATTATTATTATTATTATTATACTTTTTTGCTCCTTATAACATCTTCCTTCGTTGAGGTATTGCGAAATAATAACACCATCTCTATATATCTTTATAAAACGACAATCCCTCTTAAGAAATTTTTTTTTTTTTTTTTTATTTTAATAATTTGATAGTTTGATGATTTGAATCGTAAATATTGATAGGACAAGAATGTATTGACCCCTTATGATGAATTAACCAATTAATTAACCAAGTTGATTAATTAATCAAATTAACATACAATATGTGTGGCAACGCAAACAAATCACCAACTAAAATAAAATGCAGTAGAAAATAAAGTTGACACGGTGATTTGTTTACGAATGGGGCAAACCTACACTGCAAAAACCCCACCGGGTGATTTTAAGGTCACCACTCCCGAGAATCCACTATCATCACAACAAGCGGTTACAAGTAAAGGAATCTCAGTACCTTATACCAACTTACAGTTGAACCCTTACACCAATACCCAATTGGACTTATTCTGTAGTAACAATCTCTCATTTTCAATGCACAGCTCACAATACGTGACTAATCAATTCAATGCGCGGATCTCAGTACGCGACTTACTCACCAACTTGAGAAAGATGTTGGTTGCAAAGTTCTTCAGTTCATCACACGATGAAGATCACAAAGCTCCTTTTTCACAAAACCCAACAACGTACAAACGCAGCAACTTCTTCAAGAGAAAGATGAACTATGGCATATGTCTCCAGTTCACAATATGCTTGTGAAAAACTTATGCATTGAGTTGCATCATTTGTGACGGCCCTTAAAACAATTCTTATATATGTTTTGGGCTGTGAGAAAAGAAAGCCTAAACATGTACTCACGAATTGAAATGAAAATCAGAGCTAAAAATCTGTTTTTCATAAATCTCGATAGATACCCTATCTATCGAGCAGCTGTCGAACACCAGGCTGATACAACTTTTTAAACCTCAATAGATACTAGCTATCGAGCTTTAAAATCCAGCACTTCTTCACTTGATTCTTGGACAGACTTGCATAACTTTAACACTTGAACTTGAAACCTTGTTCCTTGAAGCATTAAACACATCCTAGATCTATCCAATTACAAGTAAAGTGCATTTTGTCAAAGGATTAGCCAATTCTATAATGACATATGTTCCTAACATGATTCACATATGTCCTAACAATCTCCCCCTTTGGCAATCCATGAAAAAATCACAACAAACAAATGAACATATGAGAGAAGTCATAAATCACTCAACTCATACTCACTTGTTGATTACATTAAAATCTATCCTAACACAAACTCTTGAAAAACTTTGCAAGAAGAAAGTTCATGGCAAGAAGACTTTGACAACCTATATTTCTGAAACACTTTAAACAAAACTCATCAAGGCATCTTAGTGTGAAACAGAAATAAAAGATTGCATACAATATATAAGAAGCATGTGCATAAAGAGAGAAAAGGAACAACACATGTAGAGATAGGTGAAAGAACTGTAATAACAACCTCATCATATATATATAACATCATCTAAGTACAAGGTTTGCTATCACAAAGTAAGAACAATGTATCTAAAGAAGAAAAGAAAAAAAAAATACGTAAGTCCTCACTACATCCCTCAAAAAGAAAAACACTCCCCCTAACAAAAATCTTATATGCTAACTCTCCCCCTATGTATATGACTACTCTCATACCCAAAACTACTCCCCCTTTTTGTCACGAATGACAAGGGGAAAATGACTCAAGTAGTCATCTCATCGTCGCTGGAAGAGCTAGCACCATCGTCCTCATCAGCATCATCACTACTGGAGCCATCATCACTCTCATCCTCTGAAGTCGGTGGAGATGGAGAAGAAAAAGCAGTGAAACCACCCATGACAGCCTGTCGTCATGCAATACGACCAACACGGGTGTTCACCTGACACAACTCATCACTAAGAGTGTCAAGGCGAGCATCCATGTGCACAAGCCGTGCCATGATAACCTTGAGAGTCACCCCACCCGCAGAAGAAGAATGAGCGGAGGTGGATGGAGCTGAAGAAGCCAGAGGAGCTACTATCTCGGTCTGTGTCCACCTTGGGCAAAGCTGAGCATCACTCTGTCTAACGGTAGAACGTCAATGGCACCCATGACGAAAAAGTGATCAGACTTGGGATAGGGGATGGAAAAATGCTGAATGATCCACGTGATAGCCGAAGGAAAAATGAGCTTATCACGGGTCGCCATATCCCTATAGACATCTATAAGGGATAGGATGAAGTGAGAAAGGAAGTCAATAGAAATGTCCTCTAAAAGGGATAACAAAAATCGAGCACGAGGCTTTGTGATAGAGTTATAGTGACACAATGGATGAAGAACAAATGTCATCACCATGTGAAGGAATCTCAGACCTTTAGCAAAGGTCGAGCATCGGTTGTTTTGATGATCACCCTAAGAAGATGGTGTCTCACAAAATAGAAACATGAGTTCATCTTTGGACACAGTCCTAAGAAGATCACAGCCAGGGTAGTCAGGATGCGCTACCCTCGGTTCGTGTAGCACCTCGGATATAAGATCCAAAGTGATTACAATGCGCATACCTCAAACGCGAGTGACAAACTGGGGTATAGAATAGTCAAAACCGTGCATATTGGAGTAAAACTCCTGTATGATCATGGAAGGGCATGTGATCGGGACACCACACAGTGACTCCCAATCCCTATTGTAGATGACAGTGGGAAGGTAAGTATCGAAAAAATCCGATAAGATGACTTGGCATTCCGAATGAATGCTTCGTCGAGAAAAGTTCTCTAAAAAGTCCTTTCGGGCTTTATCATCATGGAACCAGACGTGAGAAGGAGTAGAATCAGAAGAAGATACCCTGGAACGAAATGGGTTCCGAGACGGAGTAGATTTGTGTTTAGGTGCCATAGAGCAAACTAACGCAAGAGAAAGAGAGAGAGAGAGAGAGAGAGAGAGAGAGAGAGAGAGAGAGAGAGAGAGACAAGCAGAAAAGCACCAAACAAATCAATATAAGAATATAAAGAATTGAAGGTACAAATGCATGAAAATGCATGAGCATGTGATATGCAACATAAAAAGCAACATGGGCTCAGCCCAATCCAAACCTAACAGCACACATCTATAATGCATGAGATTATAGTTGAAATGCAAATTTTATGCAATGCATAATGATTTAAAATCATTTAAACAAAAACCCATCCCAAAAATTCTGCAAAAACCTTAACAATTTTGAAAAAATCCCAAAATTTTTCAAAAACCCCAAAAGTTAGGTCAAAAGATATGAAATGCATGATTAATGAGTGAGAAAGCATCATACCAGAGAAGAACAATGATCTAGAGGCTGAAGATCACTAGGGGAAGAGGTTTGGAATGAGAGAGGAGTTTGGGTAGGTGAGAAGACGTTTTCTGTTGAAGGAGATCGGGGAGACATGAGAGAAAAGTCGCGCAGACCCTATATATAGAAATCCCAGTTTCTCGATGGATCAAGAGCTGTCGAGAATTAAAAAGTGTGAAATAGCTATCGAGTAGCTATTGAGAAGCTATCGAGAGGTGTCCACAGCAAAAGGGGCTCGATGGATCGAGAAGCTATCGAGCATACAGAAACTTCCTCGATGGATCGAGAATCTATCGAGAAGCTATCGAGACTGCGATAAAAAACACAAAAGGGCTTGATAGATAGCCTAGCTGTCGAGAAGTATCGAGAAGCTGTCGAGATTGCTTAAAAATAGTTTTTCAAGAAAGAGAAAAACACAAATATTAATGCAATCAAACATGCTACTTAACCAAATATCCAAACAACATTTTGAGCTCTCAAAATCATCTCTCAACAAGAAAAATGTTCAGCATTTAGATTCCAAACACACACAGACACACTAAACTAGTCTAACCAATTTTATATTTCAAAAATAAGTCAAGACAGTTTAGTGAGCATACATTAATACATGTATTCCTTGTGATGGCCAAAACACATTGTACCTACACATGTATCAAGAGTAGCAAAGAATATTGCGTGTTGTGAGTGAAAAAACATCGCAAGATTGCATAAGTGTCTACATGTTATGATGATCTGAGATATGAGAAAATCACTATAATTCACACACAATCATAACTGCTTGATGGGGACTATCACCATCGAGGTACATCCTATAACTCCCACATCTCCTAGAAGACATGCTTGCAATCATATATAAAGCATTTTTATTCTTTTTGCTTTTTTTTTCTTTTTAAGCATATCATGCATGGGCATATAAGAGAGAGAGAAAAAATACCCAATTATGTTAAGCTTTTTGACATTGCACTTTTGCTATGCCGAAGCATACAAATGTCATTTCATGATTGGTGGGCAACAGTGGTGAGATGGTTATTTATGCCTTTCTCTTAGGATTTTTTAGTCTTTCTTGTCAAAAAGAGTAATACGAGTATTAAGTACAAGAGATAAATTAATCTTACTCATCACAAACATGAGCCACAAAACTCACTTGCTTAGTTATGCATAGAGATGCTCATCTAAGCTACAAAAGATACTAAGTTTGGAAAATTTTGTTTCAATCGGTATCTAAGGTACACAAGTACCAATGTACACAAAACACACTATTTTTGTATTTTTCTGATTTTTCAATTTTTTTATTTTTATAAAAAAACACAAAATAAAGCAAAACTGAAAACAGACAAACAAAAACATGTTAAACAATGCAAAGCATACAACTAGACTAACTCAAAACAAGAAAGCAAAACACAAAAGTAATGCAAGAAAAAACAAGGAGGAGAGAGAGAGAGAGAAAAAGTGACTAAATCACTTAGAGCCTTTTGTTGGAAATACACATGTACGCAGTGAAAAAATAACAGATCTGCTTCATTCAGAATTGATAACATGCATAATGTAAGTTTCAGATATTAGAACAAGAGAATGTACCTTGGTGCAGTGAATTTCAAAACCAAAGATCAGAAGTTCTCAAGAACACTTTCAATCTTCACTCCAATTCCACTAACGCCCAAGATATGTGGTCTCTCAATCAGTTTCCAAGGGAGAATATTCAAGTGACTTCACTCACACATACACACCATTTCACAATGGTGTCTTTCTTTTTTTCTCTTATTAAAGTTCTGTATGTGTCTCCCTTTACATTTAACTGATTATCTAATTGGGCTAGCCTATTGGGCCTTTCCAATTGGGCTTTAGTATGTGGCTTGGAGTGGGACCAAAAGGGACCAATAAGACACTAGCTCCAATGGGCCTTGAGCTTTTATGTCAACTCTTAACAAGTCCAAAGTTACCATTAATTATATTTAATACCACTATATAAATATAATTGCACTCTAGGCCTTATTAATAAATTATATCCTAAGATTTTATTGTACATGCAACCCCTTCATAAAATATTCATAGTAATACAAAGTTATGTAAGTAGACTGCCACTTTGTAAATTACTACATCTTAATCCTTGAGTACCAAGTTTAATCCTTTAAGCTATTCATCATATATTTATGAAATCCAATTTCATAAATATATACTTTAGTAACTATTTATTAAAGTAGTTAGGCCTAACATTCTGAATAACAAACCCATTAAACTTATCTCAAGGAAATATTTTGCATCTCCGTTAAGAGACTATGAATTCCATCTTGAGAATATATGTTCCATCAACACTAAATGTGACTACCCAACATACTGAGGTTTTGACCGTTACTTTGGATCTCACTCCTGATATATCAAAGCAACCTACACTTCATGATCAGGTCCATTATTCTCTCAGGATTAAGAGTTCATGTAAATATAAGTCGTGAGATTTATTATTCATTTGACAGTTATTAGGAGAATAATAAATCTCACAGCGGTCCAGTTCAATATGTCTTAACTCTTAAAACATATCAACATATCAACTAGAAGTCACCACTTCCATGATCAAGACAAATCATCTTAGTTGACATGTTATAGTCTTCGCAGATGAAAAGTCCAATTTCATCACCGACTACGAACTAAAATTCTGAGTTTACAAAGAACTTGTGATTTATATCTTCTGTGACTTTTCACATAAATCACATACTATGCATCTTATGGACTATATGATAATGTCCGAATATTCATGTTACCATTATTGTAGATAATAATAAAACAACTTTATTAATTACAATATTAAGTCATACATCATGTCATACATAATGTCATACATAATATTATACATAACATCATACAACAGGATTCTAGGGCACTAATCCCAACACCTTTTTCCTTCCACACCTTGGAAGAACCTTTTAATTGAGTAAACCCTTGAACCGACGGTAAGGGAGAAAAATTGAAACCGTTCAAGTTTGAAAGGAACATGAGGGCATTGAGTAGATTTCCAAGAGGAGCAATGGAGGATGAAAACTGATTCTGGTTTCTCGATGAGATCATACTGTTGCTCTGTTGAATGGCTAACCACTTATAGCAATTAGGTCAAGTATGTCCAACTACTCCATAGTGATGACAGAGATGTTGCTTCTTCTGTTTAGGCTTTTGAGTATTTCCCTTCTTAGCCCTAGGGGTTTTGGTCTCTTTCTTAGTAAGTTTAGGGGGTACTCCTAAGATAGATTTACCCTTGTCTATATTCTGACAAGCTAAAATAGTTTTGACATCAGTGTTCTCATATTCAACATTATTAGCAGGGGAAACAAAAATAGTAGTACTAGAGGAAGCAATATTAGGAGAAGAGAAATCATACCTTAAACCGGTTCAATCAGAAGCATATTTTTGAAGGCTGAGCATCTCATCAAGCTTTGCACTTGAAGTCCTTTCCAGCTGAGCTCTGACTTAGAACAGCTCTGCCTCAAGTTTCTCAGTATTCACTAACTAAAATAAAATGCAACGGAAAATAAATTGACAATATGATTTGCTTACAAATGGGGAAAACCTACATGGCAAAAATCTCACTAGGTGATTTCAAGGTCACCACTCTTGAGAATTCACCATTATCACAACAAACGATTACAAGTAAAGGAATCCTAGTACCTTATACCAACCTACAATTGAACCCTTGCCCCAATACCCAATTGGACTTATTCTGTAGTAACAATCTCTCATTTTCAATGCACAGCTCCTAGTACGTGACTAACCAATAGATGCGCGGATCCCAGTATGCGACTTACTCACCAACCTGAGAAAGATGTTGGTTGCAAAGTTCTTCAGTTCATCACACGATGAAAATCACAAAGCTCCTTGGTCACAAAACTCAACGGCGTACAAACGCAGCAACTTCTTCAAAAGAAAGATGAACTAGGGCAAATTTTGTCTCCGGTCACAATTTGCATGAACAAAATTTTGCTTCACACTTGCATAACTGTTTCAACCTTTGACAGCCCTTAAAATAATCCTTATATATGTTTGGGGTTGTGAGAAAAGAAAACCTAAACATGTACACACGGATTGGATGAAAATCAAAACTAAAAATCTAAGTTTCTTAAATCTCGATAGATACCTTATCTTTCGAGCAGCTGTCGAGCATCGGGCTTAAACAACCTTTTAAACCTTAATAGATACTAGTTGTCAAGCTAGCTGTCGAGATTTAAAATCTAGCACTTCTTCACTTAAATCTTGGACAGATTTGCATGACTTTAACGCTTGAACTTGAAACCTTATTCTTTGAAGCATTAAACACATCCTAGATCTACCCAATAACAAGAAAGTGCATTTTGTCAAAGGATTAGCCAATTCTATAATGACATATGTTCCTAACATGATTCACATATGTCCTAACAGAAGCAATAAAACCTAACTACAAAACATAGATATTAAAGTAGTAAACAAAAAATAAACAAACCAAGTGAAAGAGACAAGGTTAGACCCTTACCTTAAACTAGGGGTGTGCAAAAAACCGAAGAACCGAAAAAACCGATTCAAACCGACCGAACCGACGCAAAAATTTCGGTTCGGTTTCGGTTCGGTTCGGTTTCGGTTTTATTAAATAAAAACCGAAAAGTTCGGTTCGGTTTTCGGTTTCAAATTTTAACAAACCGAAACAACCGAACCGAACCGAAATATATTTATTATTTATAATTTATAATATTTATATTAAATATATAGTAGTTTCAAAAAAAAATATTAAATATATAGTATTTTGTTTTTTAAAATATTGGACTGAATCTGAATTCTGAATTGACTCAGCAGCTTTGTGTGTGGCAGGCAACTTTGCGTGTGGCAGTGGGCCTTTGCAGCTTCACGTGTGGCAGTGAGCCTCCAGCCTTCCATCATTTCATATTAAAACTAATAAAACAATTCAGTCTTCAGTGATTCACAGTTCAGAAATTCAAGATTTCAAAATTCAAACAAATCCGGCCTTAATTAAATTAATCAAACATAACATTTTAAATCTAATTAGACTAATTTTTATCTTTGGGAGTTAATTAAACTAATTAAACTAAAACTAATTAAGGGTATAAAATGAAAATTGGAAAACCCTACATACACGGCCCACACTTTCAGTTTCACACTTTCACTCTCATACTCTCAAGTTTCATCTCTCTCTACCGTTCAGACTTCAGAGTTCAGCCTCCACTCCAGTCCTTTACTCTCACGCTGAATCACCCTCTGCCACCGCCTCCACACCTCACCCTCCCCACCCTCCACTCGCCACCGTACCCTACATACCCGGCCCACACTTTTCTGTTTCACTCTCACACTTTCCACACTCTCTCTCACGTTTAGACTTCAGCCTCCACTCCACAGTCCGTACCTCTCACGCCGAATCACTCTCTGCCATCGCCTCCATACGCCACCCTCCCCAGGCCGGGATCTTGATCATCTCTTCTCATCTCACGGTGAGTCTTAGTTTTGATAATCTCGATACCCTCTGACCCTCTCTGTGTTTTGTGTTTTAAGTTTTGAAAATATCCTCTCTGTGTTTTGTGTTTTAAGTTTTGAAAATATTGAATCTCTGTATTGTAGGAATAATACAACATCAAGATGTTTATTTTTTCAAGTTTTAATGTTTTATATGCAAATAAAGTTAGGGCTTTTAAAAAATTGAAAACCCATGTGTTTGGCTTCTTGTATTAGTTGGTTTTTTTTTATGAAAGTTAGCTCAGCTGATTGCCTTTGTCTCATGTGGTCGTTGAAAATCTCGATAATCCTCTCTGTGTTTTGTATTTTGGGTTTTGTTTAATACTGAATCAATAAAGTTAGGCTTTTTAAAATACTAAATCTCTGTTTTGTAGAAACAATGTAAGATTAAGATGTTTATTTTTTCAAGTTTTATATGTGAATAAAGTTACGGATTTGATAAAATCGATAACCCATGTGCTAGTTGGTTTTTTTATTTAAAGTTAACTGATTGCCTTTGAGTTCTGATATATAAAGTTAGCTGCTTTTTTATTTATTTATTGTTGATATATTTTTGTTTATTGTTGTTGACATGCTGTGAATTTGTGACTGTGATGTTGAGTTGTTATTTTCTTATTGATGTTACAGATTTGAAAATCAATAACCACATGTGCTTAACTGTGATGTTGGTGTATTTGTTAATAGTTGCTTTGATGTTGATGTGTTTATTATTGGCTTGTTGCTGTATACTAGAGTCATTCTCATTCGGTCATTCCCTCTCTTTTTCTTTTTTCTTTTTCTTGTTTACTTGTTGTGTTACTGTACAATGTATACTAGAGTAGAGTAAAGAGTCCTTTTCATTCTTTTTATTTTTTACTTTTTATAGTTGCTGACTTGTTGTGTTTTATTTTATATTGTAGATGAATGAGACAAGAGAAATCCCAGAGGGTCAACACAATGAAGCGGGTCAAGGGGCAACTAATGTGCATGAAGACAAAGGCAAACCCCCACTCCCACCAAGTGAAGGTAATACTAGTAAAAAAAGATCTATTGTTTGGGGTCATTTTACTGTTATTGAAGGGGGGGAAAAACCTAGGGCAGCTTGTAATTACTGTGGCACAACTTATGCTTGTGACACTAAGTGTAATGGCACTACAAACATGAGAAATCACATACAATCACAATGTTTGAAATATCCTTATAGGGAAGACAAAAAAAACCAATCAACCCTAGCATTCAAACCTAAAGAAGAAGGAGAAAGTAGTGGTAAACTTGTGCCTTGGGTGTTTAATTTTGAGGAATGTAAGAAAGCATTAGCAGAAATGATCATTCCAGATGAGTTGTCTTTTAGGTTTGTGGAGGGTTTTGGTTTTAGGAAGTTTATATCTGTTACCCAACCTAAGTTCAATCCAATCCCTTGCCGCACAACTATTGCCAAAACTTGCTTTAGGGTGTTTTTAGATGAGAAACAAAAGTTGAAAGAAGCCCTAAGAGAGCAACGGGTCTGCCTTACCACAGATACATGGACATCCGTTCAAAATATGAACTATATGTGTCTGACTGCTCATTTTATAGATAGTAATTGGAAAATACACAAGAGGATTCTTAGTTTTTGTTTAGTAGAAAATCACAAGGGTGAAACACTTGGGAAGGCAGTTGAGATGTGTTTACTTGATTGGGGGATAGATAAGATTTTAACCATTACAGTTGATAATGCTGCATCTAATAGTGGGCTGATTTCTTTTATTCAAAAAAAGACTAAGCATCGGAGGGCAACAATTTTAGGGCATAAATACTTGCATGTGAGGTGTAGTGCTCATATCTTGAACTTGATTGTTCGTGAAGGGTTAGTTGAGATGGATGAGACAATAGTGAAGGTGAGGAAATCTGTGCGATATGTGAGATCATCTCCACAAAGACAAAGCACATTTAAGTTATGTGCAGAAAAGGAGAAAGTTGACTGTAAAAATCAATTGTGCTTAGATGTGCCCACTAGGTGGAACTACACCTATATGATGTTGGAGAAGGCTGAGAAGTATCAAAAAGCTTTTGAGAGATTGGAGGAAGATGATCCAAATTTTCTTATGACAATTAGAGAGGAGGAAAAGGAAGTAGGAAATGATAGACATGAGGTTGCTTGGGGAATGGATGATGTGGATTGGGAAAAGATTAGGATCTTTTCGAAATTTCTTAAAATTTTTTATGATGCAACCTTGCGGTTTTCGGGTGCTAATTATGTCACTAGTAATTCTTTTTTTTTTGGAGCTCATGTCAATTCATGACACAATTGAGTTGGAGCATGAAAAAGATAGTTATTTGTTGAGAAAAATGGCTGATTACATGAAGAATAAATTTGAAAAATATTGGGGGAACTTTGATAATATGAACCACTTGTTGTATGTAGGGTTAGTTCTTGATCCTCGATACAAGTTAAGGTATCTTGAGTACTGTTTTGGTACCTTGTATGAGAGGCAAAAGGCTGTTGATATGGCAGAAAGAGTAAAGGCTGTTTTGGAGGATTTATATAAATCTTATACTGAAAATCAAGTGGGGAATAGTAGTGCTAGTACTGCTGCACAAGCCCAAGGCCAAAAACCAAGTGGATCAATGGAGGGAAATGATTCTAGTCTGGTTGATGCGAAGGCAATGAGGATGATGGGATTTAAGAACCACTTGAAGGTCATTGATTCTTCAAATACCAAATCAGAGGTTGATAAATACTTGTTAGAGAGTTGTGAGGATGTCTTTGATGATGAATTTGATATTTTGGCTTGGTGGAAGGTTAATTCCCCACGATACCGTGTGCTTTCAAGAGTTGCACGACATGTTCTTGCAATTCCGGTATCTACTGTGGCCTCAGAATCTGCTTTTAGTACGGCTGGTCGTGTCCTTGATCCCTTTCGAAGTTCCTTGTCTCCACTTATGGTGGAAGCCCTCATTTGTGGGCAAAACTAGCTCCGTCCTTCATCGGCTCCAATCTGCCTTCGTGCTGCCATGGATGACGTTGAAGAGTTTGAAAAGCTTGATGGGGGTATGACTAGTATTTGTTATATTAAAAAAATGACTTTATTTTTTTATTTATTATAAAGATTCTGCATGTCTATTATTATTAAAAAAAAACTGAATGTATTTTATTCTTGGCATATTTATTGTTTTATTGTATAAGTGACTTTCATGTTTTTTTCATTTTTTGATTTTAGAACTCGTTAGTGATGCTGCATTAACATCAGAACTTGGGATGTCCACACCAACACCTATTGAAGTTGATGGTTGAAGATTGCTCTATGCTCTCTGGATGGGTGGTATTGATGATGATATGTACACTTTTTGATATGTATAGTTGTACACTTATGACATTTACACTTTTTGCTATTAGACACTAGTAGACAGTGGCCTACATAAGTACATATAGATATGGCCTTTTATTTTGAGCTTTGACAGTGGCTTATACATAATATATAGACAATATATGATATTAGGCAATAGGCAATGACAAATGGCCAATTTATTTTGAGTATTTGGCCAAATATTAAATAGGGACTGTATATGTTGACATTGACATTGACATATGGCCAATTTATTTTTTGTTTTTGGCTATAATGCTATTATGTAGGTATTGACATATGGACAATATGTGGACAATATGCTAATGAAGTAATGAAATATGCACTTGTTATTTTATTTTGACTTGTACAATTTTTAATCTTGTTTGTATTTGATGGGTGCTTGTAAGAAGTTAGAGATTAGTTTGAGGCTTTGAATTATTTCTGGATTTATGAATCTGTGTTGACAGGTTGTGCTTGTGTAAATGCATTATGGACAGGTTATATCATGTTGGCAGGTTATTTTTGGATTTAAGAATATGTGATGTGTATTTTAATTAGTATAATAGAAGCTCTAAAGCAAGTTATGAATTTATGATGGGTTGTGATTTATGAATCTGCTGTGTGTTATATTTTTGGATTTATGAGTCTGAAACAGGTTTTTTTTTTTTTTGTTGAAGAATCTGCTATAATGTGTATTTCTAGTTTTGGATTTATGTTGAGCAAAAGCAAGTTATGAAAATGTAAAATGCAAAGCAGGTTTTGATTTGTTATGAATTTATGATAGGTTGTGATTTATGACTCTGCTATGTGTGTTATATTTTTGGATTTATGAGTTTGAAACAGGTTTTTTTTTTTTTTTTTTTGAAGAATCTGCTATAATGTCTATTTCTGGTTCTGGATTTATGTTGAGCAAAAGCAAGTTATGAAAATGTAAAATGCAAAGCAGGTTTTGATTTGTTATGAATTTATGATAGGTTCTGATTTATGGCTACTATGTGTGTTATATTTTTGGATTTATGAGTCTGAAACAGGTTTTTTTATTTTTATTTTTGAAGAATCTGCTATAATGTATAGTTTTGGTTTTGGATTTATGTTGAGCAAAAGCAAGTTATGAAAATGTAAAATGCAAAGCAGGTTTTAATTTTTTTTTTTTTTGGTTTGTAAAATGTATTATGGAGGTGTAAAAAGGCCCAAAAATGGCCCAAATAGGCAAAGCCCGAATTTGGGCTAAAAGGGCCAAAACAGATAGCTAAAAAAGGCCCAAAGATGGCCATTGCCAAAATAGAGAAGGCCCGGATCTGGTTCCCAACTGGTTTCTAGCAAAGGCCCAAAACAGGTTTCTAACAACATGTTTCTAAAAATAAGAGGCTTTAATATTGCATTTAAAAAAAAAAAAAAAAAAAAAAAAAAAAAAAAAAAAAAAGCCCATGCAGAAAATTTTTGAAAAAAAAAAACCAAAGGCCCAACTAGCCCAAACCGCAGGCCCAAAAACCGAAACCGACTGAAAAACCGACCGAAACCGAAACAAACCGAAACCGATGGTTTTTCACTTATTTCGGTCGGTTTCGGTTGGGACTTTCAAAAACCGAAAATTTCGGTTTTGGTTGGCTGGATAGAAAAAAACCGACCGAACCGAACCGATTACAGCCCTACCTTAAACACAAGAACTCTTGAAGTTTTAATTTGACTATTCCTTTTAGTCAATCTATCAAGACAAAAACTAAAATGTTAGTAAGCATAAAACTCGAATGTCAAGGCTAGAATAGGTCTCAACCAAGTAAACTTTAACTTAAGGATATTTTGTAACAAAAACTCCCTCTTTAACTCACTATTTTTTAGTGAATTCGACATATTTTGGAAAAAGAGCCTTTGAGGCATTTTATAGTGATCAGAGGGGGGTACAGGGCTCTTTTCTAGCCAATGTGGGATTAGCTTTGCACGATTTTTATACTAAAAACTTTCTATATAGGTCATCTGAAACCCTACATGTGCGTGCATATAAAAAAATGTGTGTGCATGCCTGAAGTATGCAGACACATATTTACTAACATGAATGCACATACTAAAGGTTCCTATAGGTTTTCTTTTGCCTAAACATCCTCCAAGATAAAAAATCTATATGATTGGGCCCTAGACCAGCCCTAAACCTCCTAGTTATATTGTCATTGGGGAACGGGAGCTCAAGTCGTAAAGGGTACAAAATTAGGTATCTACAATGTAGTTACAATAAAAATTAAATTATTAAGCACAAATACAACCATTATATGAATAAGTTAGTATGTTGTTGATATTCTAATTCTTATAAACCATTTTGGACAAAAAAAAGAGCTAGCTGAAGGTAAGGATAAGAATTGAGATTCCACCATCAAGTGAGTTGCGACCTAGGTGTGAGTTGGGTAAGTTGTAAGTAGGCCACAACGTACATAAAAAAGATGCCTTCTTTTTTATCCACATGCGTAACTTGTAGGCAATACAAGTAATGGACTAGTTGCATGCAGGTTGTGAGTTCCATACTGTTGAGGGTCATTTTTGTAAAACAGGCCCAACTCAGCAAAGCAGGCAGATAGAAATGCAAGCATAGAATAAAACCATTAGGCCCAAGAGGCAGGAATAATGGATCATAGGCCCATAACATGAACAAATGGGTCTTGAGGAAGCAAATGGGCCCAAAGGGCCCGGAAAGAGAGAAATGGCACCCATGGGCAGTATATGGTATGGAAAAGTGAGAATGGGCCGCGACAGGCCCAAGGCAATGTAAACAAAGAAAGTAGGGGTTGATGGCAAGACCATGAACCCCAAGGATGAGAATGAGGAAATTGGGCCGAGGAAGCCCAATCAAGTTAGTAAAAGCCCATGGGAATGCAGAGTTAGTAAATGGGCTAAGGAAGTCCAAAGGAAGTAAATGGGCCGCAGGCCCAAGGGAGAAAGAAAGGGACACTTGAGCCCATAAGTAAGAACACCAGTGGCCATATTAAGCCACTAGGGGAAAGAATGGAATGGCAGGCCTGAAAAGAGGCCTAGCAGGAGCAAATCACCACGGCAGGAAATGCCAAATAATGTGGCAGGAAGCCAACATAATTAAGAAGTGGGCTGAAAGAAATAAGAAGCCCAGTACCACATAAAGTCCTGCCCCTAGAAGGAACAGCGAATTATGCAAACGACCCACGTAAAAGAACAGAGAAGCGCGGCAAACTGTGCAAACAAAGCTCCAGGTCATGGCAAACGCATGAGCAGGAGACAGATTTTGAACATACATAACAGGAAGGCACGCGCAAGACCCAGGCACCACCAGCCTGTACCTAGCCAATATGGGACGTGATGGGGCCATAGGTCAGAGGTAAGAGGTAAAGGGGGGTGTGGTTTGGTGGTGGGGAGAGGGGAAAAGATCTATTTCGCAGTTCCTGCCCAAGCTCTTTTTGGAAGTACGTCCTGCTGGGATGACAGACCGCCCAAAAGAGGAAACATTAAGGGAGGAACTGTTGGGTGCATGCCAAAGAGAGAGAGAAAAAGCATTTACACCGCGGCAGGAGAAGATGCCACGGCGGATGGTCAGCAAGTACTCCCAAACAAGACAAAGGCAGTTAAGAGGGTAAAGTGGTAAAATATGGTTACGGTAGGCCCTATAAAAGGACACTTGCCATGCCCTGTAAAGGAGGGGAAAAACAGAGGTATTATGAAGTAAAAGAAAAAACAAAAGAAAAAGAAAGGAAAGAAGAAAAGATAAGAGAGAAAATGAAAAACAAAGAAAAGAAGCATAATGAGCATGCACCAGTAGGTCGGTTCCCTTCTCTCCCCCTCAAAATCCCACTCTCTGGAAGACGATTAAACAATAGTAATTCTTTTGGGCACTAATCATTTAGGTCCAATTCCCTCATAGTCATTAATCCCCGCAGCAGGATATCTTCCTGGGAGATTAGTTTCATTGAGAGGAATCGTTCTTCCTCTTTGGTCTTTGCCATTACAGACCCAAACTTAACTTGATATCTCTTCTTTGATTAATTCATGTTGTCATTTAATCTTTCACTCCTTTTGTAAAGCTATTATTATTACTGCAATTGTCATAAAAATAGAGATTATTTGGTTATTTTCCATCAAGGAAAGAACACTATATCCGATCTTCTTTTGTTATTATATCTGCCTGCCGTGACCTATTAAAAAACAGCTCTGCCTGCCGTAAGTACTCTCTTGGCAGACGAGGCCAGTTTTGCACACAAGCTGGCCCAAAGTGAGTTACAGTTGGGCTGGTCTCAACTCTTCTACTCAGAATATCCAGGCCCATCACCGCAGGAGGCAGCCCAGCCCAAAGCATAATACAAAAAAGGCCCCTACATTAAATTGGCGACTTCACTAGAGAGTTGAGAAATAGTTCAAGGACAAGAACCCTCGCAAACAAATGCCTCCAAAGTCCACGACAACACGAAACATGAGTGCCGTGCCCTCACAAGCAAAGTCTAGGCCAACGACGCCACACCAACAGCAGCCTAACCTGACGGAAGGTGCCAACGGGATGGGGGCTGACCCTTAACCTCCTCCAAGGATCCCCGCAGACAATGCCAACACCTTCGTTGAGGTGTTGCAGGCCTTACAGCACTCACAACAGCAAATGATGGAAGAAATCCGTCAACTAAAGACGGACAGAACAATGGAAAAAGGAAGCCAGCATGATCCAGAACATGCGGCGGAAGAAACACTAGTAGGAGGTGTCCCACAGAACGCGGATCAACGTTTCATTACCATGGCTGAAGTAGCAGCTCTCCTAGAGCAGGAGAGAGCTAGAGGACCAAAGGAGAGATTCTACGTATGTAGGCCTCCATACCCACTAAAGGTGCTCAGTAAACCATACCCCGAGAGGTATGAACCACGAATTTTCGCACAATATGATGGAAGGAAAGGAAGTGCTGTTGAGCACGTAAGCAAGTTCATTGATACGCTTGGCCCTTATGCCGCAGACGAAGACTTATGTCTTCGAGAATTTTCTAAATCACTATGCGACCGGGCTTACACCTGGTAGATTAGTTTAAAGCCAGGATCGATCCCAACATGGGATGATATGGTGGATGTATTTTGCACCAAATACTTTCACGGAGAGGAAACGGTGATGCTTGCAACTTTGCAAGTGACTAAACAGAGGAATGGTGAAGACTTGATGGAGTACATCAAGAGATTTAGGGACATAGCACTCGACTACTATGACCATTGTGAAGAAAGGACGCTGGTGGAGATATGTATGACGAATATGATCAGGGAGTACAGGGCAGTCCTAGAAAACCTTAAGATCTCCCAGTTCGCGCAGTTGTTACAAAAAGAGAGAAAAACTGCCCAGTCTGTAAAGCCGAGCACGGACAAAAGAAGTGCCCCGCAAGCCATGGCGGTGTCCACCGATGAACGGAGGAGAAAAACCGAGGGGAGAAAGTATGATACTCCCCCACCAATACCATGCACCGCAAAGGAGCTAGACGTATTGCTAGACAAATGGATAGCAGATGGAATTTTCAAACCTAACCAGGTTGCTAGGGAGCCCACAGAGGAGGAATGAAGGGACCCACGTTTTTGTCGTTTGCACAATTATGTCCAACATTCTACCATAGAATGTTGGGCACTCCGCAGACTAGTGCACCGCAGGATAAAGGAAGGTACTCTAGAACTGTCCCAGCAGGAAGTCCAAAGAAATCCACTCCCAAGCCACAAAGGGAAGGGAGTAGCGGCAGTGGTAATTTGCGCAGATCCCGGAGAAGACGAAGAAGAAAACTTGGCCTCGCCTGCGTCAACCATTACCACTTTACAACAGAGTTCCAAGTTCAAAAATTTGTTCGACCAGCTGGGACTCACAGCAAAGGAAAGAAAGGTAGCCACAGAGGCTCTGGTGAGCATTGCCTCTCGCGCAGGAATAGAATGTCTATCGGCAGAAATACCAGATGATAGGGCTCTCTTATAGGAGTCAACTGAAATCACTTTTAGTGAAGAAGATATGGAGGTGGGACACCCAGATCACAGGAGACCCTTATACTTGGCGGCGTCCATAAATCAAATCCCCATAAAGAGAGCTTTGGTAGATACAGGTGCTTCTGTGAATCTCATTCCACTGAGCATTTTGCAAGCAACAACAATTTCAGAGAGGAAGATTCAGGGGTGCCCAATGGAAGTGACAGGGTTCGGCGGAAGGGGCGAGTATACAGCAGGCCACATTCACCTGTGGTTGAAAGTAGGCCCCATAGCCTCTTTAGCACAGTTTCATGTGGTGAAGACAGAAGTATCCTATCACGTGCTTTTGGGGAGGCCATGGTTACACAAACATCGACTCGTCCCATCCACCTATCACCAATGTGTGAAAGGAAGATTGAACGGCAGAATGATATGCATAGCCGCGAACCCCTCACCATTCAAGCCGGCAGAAGCTCACTTAGTAGAAACTATGTTCTACGACCAATGGGCTCCATCTGGGGGAAAGTTTAGTATCAAAGCCACGAGGTACCTTCGTGCCTAGGTAGGAAGATGTCCAGAATGACCCAGAACCCGACCTAAGGGAATTGTTGGCAAGAAAGAGGAAAAGGAAAGAAGCGCCCGCTGCAGGACCTGATGACACACCACAATGTGTCAGGATCCAAGGACCTGATGGCAGAATTGTATACAAATTATGAAGGCACGTGGGGCCCGCAATTGAAACACAGACGGGTCCCACCCATGAGGGGCAGAACGAGAGTTTGATGTGTTGCAAAGTCCAAGAAAGTTCAGAGGAAGAAAGTGATAAGGAGGAAAGCGAAAGAATTATGACAGAGAAGGAGTTACAGGTTACAGCAGAAGAAGAAATTGAGGAAGTTGACCTGGGGTCTGCTTCCCAAGGGCCGAGGCCCATCTTAATCAGTGCAAGTTTGACAAAAAAGGAAAAAACAGAGCTGGTACGGTTGTTGGAAGAATTCAAAGATGTATTCGCCTGGGACTACAATGAAATGCCAGGGCTAGACCTTGGGTTAGTTGCACATACGTTAAATGTGGACCCGCAGGCCAAGCCAGTAGCTCAGCCTGCCAGGATATTTCACACAGAAATAGAAGGGCAGATAGTTAAAGAAGTGCAAAAGTTGCTGGCCGCAAGATTCGTTAAACCCATTCAACATCCCCGCTGGCTATCCAACATAGTACCGGTGAAGAAGAAGAATGGCCAGATAAGGTGTTGCGTAGATTTTAGGGATCTCAACAAAGCATGCCCGAAAGATGAATTCCCATTGCCAAATATGGATTTATTGATAGATTCTACGGCAGGAAGCGCCATGTTCTCATTCATGGATGGTTTCAGTGGATACAACCAAATCAAGATGGCACCAAAAGATGCGAAGAAAACTGCTTTCAGAACACCCATGGAGAACTTCTACTACACCGTGATGCCCTTCGGGTTGAAAAATGCAGGTGCGACTTATCAACGGGCAATGACGGCCATATTTCACGATATGATGCATCAGGAGTTAGAAGACTATGTGGACGACATAGTAGTTAAGTCAAAAAGAAGAGAGGAACATTTCTGTGTGCTGAGGAGAGTATTCGAAAGATGCAAAGCCTTTAAATTGAGAATGAATCCCCTCAAATGCTTGGTGTATCCTTAGGAAAATTCCTGGGTTTCTTGGTTCACAGCAGGGGAATAGATGTAGACCCAGCAAAAGCCACGGCCATTGCAACCATGAGACCACCAGCCACGGTAAGGGATCTAAAAAGCTTTTTAGGGAAAGTCTTGTATATTCGAAGATTCATCCCTAGCTTGGCATCAATCACTTCGGCTTTTACCAAATTATTGAGGAAAGGGCAAAGTTTTGCATGGGGAGAAGCGCAGCAAGTGGCCTTCAAAAGGCTGCAGTAGATTATGATGAACCTCCCTACAATGCAAGCCCCAATCCACAAAAGGCCACTGCTACTTTACATGACCACCAATTCATATGCCATCGGTGCATTAATTGCCCAAGAGGATGGAGGCGGCGTCGAGCAACTAGTATACTACATCAGCCACGCCCTAAAAGACGCAGAAACTCGTTACCCAAGGGCGGAAAAGGCGTGTTTGGCTATTGTGTATGCCTCATAGAGGTTACGCCATTATTTCTTGGCCTATGAAGTATGGCTGATGACCAAGTCCCACGCCATCAAAGCTTTACTACAGCAGCCAATCCTCTCTGGCAGGATATCCTAGTGGTTGTTACAATTATCACAGTATGACTTGAGAATGGGAGCACCTAGAATAGTGAAAAGCCAAGCTATAGCAGACTTATTGGCACAATTTCCAGGAGAGGAAGAATTTCCGCTGGACGACGAAGTCCTGGGGGAAGTAGCCATAGTGGAAGAGCTCAGAGAACAGTGGGTAATGAAATTTGATGGGTCTTCTACCGCCCAGTCCGGAGGAGTCGGGGTAGTTTTGTATCATGAAGAAGATAAAGCAATAGCATTATCGTTCAAGTTGGAGTTCCCCTGTTCAAACAATACAGCAGAATATGAAGCCTACTTAACTGGGCTGGCCACAACTCTTGAAATGGGAGTTAAGCATTTGAGAGTGTTGGGTGATTCGAACTTGGTTGTCTGCCAAACCAAAGGGAGTTTCTCCTTAAAAGAGCCCATCCTAGCCCCGTACAGAGCAATGGCCCAGAAAATGGAAGAAAAGTTTTTAACTTTTGAAATAGAACATGCTCCGAGGAACGAGAATCGGTTTGCTGATGCGTTGGCTGCACTAGGTTCGCAGAAAATGTTTGAAGGGGGGAGCGCTAGAGTAGAGGTCAGCAAGAGAGAGGAATCCATAATTAAGATGTTAAAAGAAAGGTTCTAGGAGGAACACTATGAAGGGGATTGGCGGATACCCGTGAGGGAATCTTTGATGGGAAAAGAAGAAGCCATGGAACTAAAAATACTCAAAGACTATGCCCTGGTTAAGGGAGAACTGTACCGCAGGATGCCAGGTGGAGTCTTGTCCAGATGTGCGGGGCAAAGGAAGAGCCATAGAAAGTTGAAAGAAATACATGAGAAGACTTGCAGATCCTGCGGAGAGGTCAACCTTTACCGCAGACTTCAAATGGCATGCTTTTATTAGCCGACCATGGGTAAAGACGCAGGCCAAGTCCAAACCCAGTATGGGAACTACCAGCTTGCGGCAGACAGAGAAGAAAGTTACGCTGCGTTCGTCAACGAAGACTGGAGAAGCCCATTTATACAGTACCTGACAGAAGGCATCTTGCCGCAAAAGCACAGCGAAAAATATAAGCTCAGGACGTTAGCAATGCGTTTTTTTTTTTTTTTTTTGCATAATATGGTCCTTTTCAAAAAAGGGTATGATGGAGACCCCTTAAGGTGTTTGAGCCCTGAGGAGGCGAGAGAAATGATAAAAGAAGCACACTCAGGAGAGCGTGGGGAATACCAGGGAAGAAAAGACTTTACAGATGCCTGCTGCAAATGAGCTACTACTGGCCTACCATGAAAAAGGATGCGGCAGAATTTGTGAAAAGGTGCCACAGTTGCCAAGTACAAGCCAATTTGATTCACACTCATCCGCAGAATTTGCATAGCATGGTCACACCATGGCCCTTCCACACTTGGGGGCTTGACTTGATTGGACCGGTGAATCCGTCGTCGCGAGGATACATATAGATACTAGTGGCCACGAAATATTTTACTAAGTGGGCAGAGGCAGTACCACTTCATAAAACCACAGGAGGAGCGGTTGCAAACTTTATCAAGGAAAACATAATTGTAAGGTTTGGAGTTCCCCACAGGATCATCAGTGACAACGGCACACCTTTTGTCAATAGTGATGTGAGGAAAATGCTAGAATTCTACCAAGTCAAACATCACCGATCATCACCGTATTACCCTCGAGGAAACGGGCAAGCAGAGGCAACGAACAAAACTCTCATAAAAATTATTAGTAAAATGAGCCACGAGTATACGGGAGGATGGGCAGTGCATTTGCCAAACGCTCTTTGGGCTTATAGAAGTTCACCTAAGTCAGCCACAGGTTTTTCACCTTTTTCCTTGGTCTATAGGATTGAAGCAGTGAGCCCAGCAGAGAAAATGACCCCATCCCTGAGAGTCATGCAGATGCAAGAAAAGGAGAATGAAGAAGAAGTCTTTGCGGCAGAAAGGTGTGAAGACCTGGAAGGACTTGATGAAAGAAAAGAAAAAGCCCAAGAACGCAGCCGCAGATACAGGCGAAAAATGACTGAGGCTTACGGTAGGATGACTAAGGAGAGAGTGTTTGCGGAAGGACAACTGGTCTTAAAGGTGGCAGATTATGTTAGGAGGGGCCTGGCAGGACCATCGATGTTTGCACCGAAGTGGGAAGGACCCCTTGTGATAAGAGAGGCACATCCAAGTGGATATTACCGCTTGACTCAGATGGATGGCAGGGACTTAATGGATCCCATCAATGGGAAGTGGTTGAAACACTAATACGCCTGAGAAGAAAAGCCATGTGATTATCCCTTTCTCTTGTTTTGTTGAAAAGCTCTTATGTTTCCTTTTACTTTGTTTCTCATCTTTCAAGTGGCTATGTCACAAGCCAAAATTTCGTAACTTGCTTTCATGAGGATGCAATGAAAAGCACAAAGTATTTATTATCATATCATAGCAAAAGCAAAAAAGAAAAAAAAAAAAAGAAAAAAAAAAACAAACAAACAATAGCAAAGTGTAGCATCATAAGTATAGCATCATAAGTTACAAACCCAAACTATGGCAAACTAGCCCAAATAGGTACTATAGGAAATATAATGTACTAAACAGAGTAATAAGATGAAGGAAACAAGAAGACAAAGAAAAATTGCATCATCATCAATCAAGCCTAGAAATGAGTGGCTGATTTCCAAAATGACTGGACCCGCCTATGCTAGAAAGCAGGTGCTCACGACGGCCCTCCAAATCTGCCACTTCCTTTCTCAGAATCTCAAGGCGTGAGTCAATAGCATCAACAGTAGGCTGGACTCTCCTCATAAAAACAGCTCGGGCAATCTCTCGAAGATGGTCTAAGATAAACTCCACAGCAAAGCCAACACTGATGAGCTCCTGCACTGCAGCCCTCCACTGCAGGATCCTCTCGGTGGAGACTGTGTCAACAAAATTGTGTTCAATATCATTCAACACACTCCCCAACATCTTCAAAAAATGTTCTCTAGCGGAGCGACCAAGTCTAAATCCCTACATGAAATCCCCACGGTTGCTATAGAGTGTCACCAATTGAGAAGCGCAGTCCTCAGGGATTCTGAAGCCATGGAAATTTAGATAAGGAGGTCCGGAGCCCCATAAATCTGTAGGTCCAAGATCATTGACTTCAGGTTGGTCAAATCATGCAAAAAAGGCTGCAGCCTTGCGAACAGGATCTGGAATGGCGCTAGAACCATTGCCCACTTCAAATTGAGAAGGCACTATAGGAGGTGGGCCTGTCAAAAGGACACAGGGTTTGAGATGAGAAACCTTGGTAAAAAAAAAAGAGATAGACCCACGGGGAAGAAGTGAAGGAAGAAAGAAATTTACCAGAACTAGCGGTAATGGGGGCTATGGGAAAGACAGAGACAAGCATAGAAGGAACCGCAAAAACGGACGCTGTAAATACGGCAGAAACCGGTACAAAAGATGTGGCAGGAATAGGTGTTATGGGCATGGCAGGAGTAGCTACCGCAGACACCCCTATGTCTGCTGCAGTTCCTAGCCCCTCAAAGGTCTCTGCAAAACAAGGAGATAGACATGCAAATGAAGGGGAAGAGTGAACTTAGCAAAAAAAAGAGGGGAAAAGAATGAACTTAACAAAGAAAGAAGAGAAAGGGAGGAAGAAATCACATACCCATTATCTCGGGTGGAACACTCTCCTCTTCGTCTTCCTCAGAGTCAGAAATCCTCCTCCCTAGGACGGGCTCATCCTCAGGATCCTCAAAGATCTCCTCAGACTCCTCTGAGGACAAGTCAGCATCAGGACCACGTGTGGCAGAAACAGGAATAGAAGAAGGAGTAACTACCAGAGAAGAACCGTCCTTCACAGCCTGAGAAAGAGCAGTGAAGGGGTCACCGGTGGAAATGACAAGAAGTGTAACAGGAGTAGCCTCGATCTGAGTAACAGCAGGAGGGGTGGCTTCCCTTTGAACAGACGATGTCACGGCAGGAGTAAGGGTGACCTCACTAACCTCCCCAGTATGAGTACCCTCATCCATGGGTACCGGTCCAGTGGGAGAAGTAGTAACCTCAGTAGGAACTCCACGAGTAGCTGCAGAAGGGGCAGGTGTTGTAAACTCAGCCCTACCAAGAGAGCCCTCCGTAGGTGTGCCCATGGGGGCAGAAAGCTCCTCGGCAGTAGGGCGATATATGGAAAGAGGCTCAGGCTCATCCTAGAAGACAAGAATTAGAAGATGTGAAGATCAAGAATAACCTTTTGGGTGAATGAAGTAACCAAAAATGTATGGCAGACTGGACACATGCGAATATTAAAAAAAAAAAAAAAAGAAAAAAAAAGGGGGAAAGCGAGAGAGGAGAAAGAGTAAGTGTACCTCCAATTCAGGTTCCTCAAGCATAATGGGACGGGCAGCTGACGTGTCTTCCTTGTGCTTAGACTGCAAAAGAAAAGGAGGATAAGAGACAGAGTCAAAGAAACAAGTCAGCAAGCATGTTAGAATTCAGGAAAAGTAAAAAAAAAAGAAAAAAAGAAGAAGAAGTATATGCAAGTGTACTTGAAAGACAAAGCAAAGGAAAAGTTTTTCTTAGTGATGTACTCTTCGCTGAATGGCAGGTGCAAGATAGGGAGTTGTCTTCCTCTTACTGCCTCGTGTTCTGCTGGCAGGAGTAGCACCTATGGGAGGCTAAGGAGTGGCAGACTTAAGCTTGCTGGCAGATTTAGGTTTGGCAGGAACTTTCTTGGCTGGTGCAGGGATGTTTATTATTTTAACCTTCTTTTCCCAACCTGGGGGGTAATCGCCTATATGCCAATACCATCCTTTCTTCTCCTCATCCTATTCAAGGATGGCGGATTGGCTCTGTTTCCTGGCATAGGCCAACACGGACTTGGAAGGAAGGAGCAACCGAGGATTGGGAGAGACAACCATGCCAAGTCCCTCAGGAGGTATGAGAGAGAAACCGTAACTGCCAGCCAACTCTGTATCAAATGAGGTCATTACAGCCTGCCAATAGTCGTGCATAGTAGGAGTGCAATGGCCCTCCCTCAAAGAACTAGGAACCATGACTGCACTGAAACGTTGTCTCCAAAAATCAAAAGTAGCGTGCCGCAAGAAAGGTCTGACTGAAGTAGGAGACTCTACGAGGAAGGAGAGGTCATTGGGAATATCCTGATCCAGCCCAAATTGTCTCCTTACCTAGTTGGCAGGATAATGGACAAATCTAACACCTTCATCTGCTAAGTAGGGCAACCAGCCGGCATTGGTGGCTGCCAGATAGGTAATACCAGTCTCATCAAAACCGGCTAGAGGGGTGGTAGTGCCAACAGTATCGATAAACGAACCCATTGCAGAATCAACACGGGTATAACCAGAACTCAAATGTCTATAAGCTCTCCAAGAAAAACCAATACCTTCGTCGAAGGACTCAACAACAGAATATTCGATGGGCTTCAAACCGAACCAACGAAAAGCCAAAGGAAATTCAGACTCAAATCTGCCACAAAAATTAGTAATTACCTGCGGACAGGATTGGTACTTCTCTTTAGCAAATCTGACAGGCCTGCACTTCGCCAAATACTAGGCACAGCGCTCGAATAATAACTGCTGCAAGATGGTGCTGTGAACAGAGGAAGTGACTATATGGCAGGAGCCAGCCTGGCTCTCGTCACTCCGCAGGATATCCAGTTAAACATATAGATGCCCCAAAAACATGGGGGCCAGTGGCAGACTCACTCCGGCAGATATTTTTATGGCCAAACGAAAATACAAAGGCTTTATGGCATAATGGGGATGGGACCCAAAAACAAACTTACAAAGCCAAAAAGCAATAAAAGCAACACGACGGGCAACAGTAGAAAACTTCAAAGAAGAACTAACCCAGAAAGACCACTTAGCATTTCCGGCCATCCTTTTCTTCAACTCCACTTCGATGGCTTCTTCTTCAGGGGAAAGCTCAATGGTGGCAGGATCGACATCACCAAGAATCGGCAAAAGTAGCTGATTAGCCACATCCTCAAGAGTAACTGTGAGTTCACCGTAAGAGAAGAGGAATGTGTGAGTGGTGGCACACCACCGACGAACCAAATGACGAAGGTTATAGAGATCTCGAAAATTGGAAAGACTTCGAGATAGGACGACGGCCTTTAGAACACCGGCCCACTGAAGCAAACCTATGAAACCCGTGTCAGATAACTCGCTGTCAACTCACTCCTTCCAACCCAAGGCAATGCCTGACCCAAACTCGAAATGGATGGGTACAGGAAGGGCGACACCTTGACGAATGACCAAATCGGAGATGGAAGAAGACACCGGAGCCCAAGAAACATTGGGGTTTCGCCGACAGAAAGCGAGCCACACGCAGCCCGGCGGTGGCAACACATAATCTCCAGGGGCCTTGGGGAAGTATGGACTAATACTATACCAAGGATCGATCAGAGGGGCGCAGTCACTATCTAGGTCACGCCGTGTCTCCTCTTCATCAGAGTGGTCCGAATCGGAGCGCACGGCCTCTTCTTCTACTTCTTGTTCTACCAGAGGATCCGAAACGACCCCTTTCCCTTTACGGCGGGAAGAGGCTTGGGTTTTCACTGGTGCCATGGCGTGAGGACTTGATTGGAGTAAAAGGGGAATGGGTGTTCGAAAAGAGGAAAACGGTGAGGGAAGGAAAACTGGTAGGATATTTTGGAGTAGAAGGAGTTTGTGTCTGCGTTGGGAAGGGACTCTCTTCTTAAATACCTGAGTTATTAATACTGGTGTGAGGGGAGGCGACTGGTCAGCCATTGAGAAAAGAATGAAATTAATGAGGCGGCGGTTATGTTTTAAAGCAACTGCCATTTTGGGAAATTCGAAGAGTCACCACTGTTCACGGCAGGAAAAGAAATATATATATATATATATATATATGAGAAGAACTCCCTAGTTTAAAAAAGCCCGCGAAGGAAAAGAAAGAAGGAGAGTGAATAAAAAGACAAGAAGGTCTTTCATTCACATATGAACCGCAAGAACGCTCCATATGTTCAAGGGGCTAAATGTTGAGGGTCATTTTTGTAAAACAGGCCCAACTCAGCAAAGCAGGCAAATAGAAGTGGCAAGCATAGAATAAAACCATTAGGCCCAAGCGGCAGGAATAATGGATCACAGGCCCATAACATGAACAAATGGGTCTTAAGGAAGAAAATAGGCCCAAAGGGCCCGGAAAGAGAGAAATGGCACCCATGGGCAGTATATGGTATGAAAAAGTGAGAATAGGCCGCGGCAGGCCCAAGGCAATGTAAACAAAGAAAGTAGGGGTTGATGGCAAGCCCATGAACCCCAAGGATGAGAATGAGGAAATTGGACCGGGAAAGCCCAATCAAGTTAGTAAAAGCCCATGGGAATGTAGAGTTAGTAAATGGGCCGAGGAAGTCCAAAGGAAGTAAATGGGCCGCAGGCCCAAGGGAGAAAGAAAGGGACATTGGAGCCCATAAGTAAGAACACCAGTGACCATATTAAGCCACTGGGGGAAAGAATGGAACGGCAGGCCTGAAAAGAGGCCCAACAGGAGCAAATCATCACGGCAAGAAATGCCAAGTAATGTGGCAGGAAGCCAACGTAATTAAGAAGTGGGCTGAAAGAAATAAGAAGCCCAGTACCACGTAAAGTCCAGCCCCTAGAGGGAACAGTGAATTATGCAAACGGCCCACGTAAAAGAACAGAGAAGCGTGGCAGATTGTGCAAACAAAGCTCCAAGTCACGGCAAACGCATGAGCAGCAGACAGATTTTGAACATACATAACAGGAAGGCACGCGCAAGACCCAAGCACCACCAGCCTGTACCCAGCCAATATGGGACGTGGTGGGGCCATGGGTCAGAGGTAAGAGGTAAAGGGGGGTGTGGTTTGGTGGTGGGGAGAGGGGAAAAGATCTATTTCGCGGTTCCTGCCCAAGCTCTTTTGGGAGGTATGTCCTGCTGGGATGACAGATCGCCCAAAGGAGGCAACATTGAGGGAGGAACCGTTGGGTGCATGCCAAAGAGAGAGAGAGAAAAAGCATTTACGCCGCGGCAGGAGAAGATGCCACGGCGGACTAACAAACAACACAAACCTGCCTTTGTCTGGCGAGGGTGAGTGGTACACAAACGAGCCTCTAGGTGGTCGGCAAGTACACCCAGACCAGACAAAGGAAGTTAAGAGGGTAAAGTGGTAAAATCCGATCACGGCAGGCCCTATAAAAGGACCCTTGTCGTGCCCTATAAAGGAGGGCAAAAACAGAGGTATTATGAAGTAAAAGAAAAAAAACAAAAGAAAAAGAAAGGAAAGAAGAAAAGATAAGAGAGAAAACGAAAAACAAAGAAAAGAAGCATAATGGGCATGCACCAGTAGGTCGGTTCCCTTCTCTCCCCTTCAAAATCCCACTCTCTGGAAGACGATTAAACAATAGTAATTCTTTTGGGCACTAATCATTTAGGTCTGATTCCCTCAAAGTCATTAATTCCCGTGGCAGGATATCTTCCTGGAAGATTAGTTTCATTGAGAGGAACCGTTCTTCCTCTTTGGTCTTTGCCATTACAGACCCAAACTTAACTTGATATCACTTCTTTGATTAATTCATGTTGTCATTTAATCTTTCACTCCTTTTGTAAAGCTATTATTATTACTGCAATTGTCATAAAAATAGAGATTATTTGGTTATTTTCCATCAAGGAAAGAACACTATATCCGATCTTCTTTTGTTATTATATCTGCCTGCCGTGACCTATTAAAAAACAGCTCTGCCTGCCGTAAGTACTCTCCTAGCAGACGATGCCAGTTTTGCGCACAAGCCGGCCCAAAATGAGTTACAGTTGGGCCGGTCTCAACTCTCCTACTCAGAATATCTAGGCCCATCACCGTAGGAGGCAGCCCAGCCCAAAGCATAATACAAAAAAGGCCCCTACACATACTTAACTACTTTGACCAACTTTAACCAAGGCTCAAGTAAGTACCCAAAATACATGCAATCCCCCAAAAATACATCCAAATATAAGCAGAATTACAAGTAAATTTTCCACAAAATAAAGCCAAAAAAAATTGGACTTTACAAAATATATCCAATTTATTTTGATTATCTCCTTGTTGGAACGAAAAATAGGTCATTTTTGAATTATGTTTTGAATCTTGATCTTTGTTCTTGTGTTCTACTATATGTATGAATCTTGGTCGACATCTCAGTAACTGAATAGGGTGGGTTTTGTCAATGGTTATTTTGTGGGATAGCTTTAATGCTCTCTCTCTCTCTCTCTCTCTCTCTCTCTCTCTCTCTCTCTCTCTCTCTCTCTCTCTCTCTCTCTCTCTCTCTCTCTCTCTCTCTCAGTGTATTGTGTGTTTGGTGCCAAGAAAGTGGTATAGAATTGAAGCATGGTTGGAGATTTTCAATGTATTGATATTTTCTCCTTGCTTCTCTTTCTATTCCTTTTAATTAAGCGTTGTTTGGTTCCCAAAAAAATAGAGAAAAATCAAACTAATACTATAAACAATGAAGGAGTTAGGATTTTAATTTAGGGGGACAAAATTAAAAGGAAAATTAATTTAGAAAATATTAACTAATATTAACAACAGGATTAATAAACAATTATAAATTAATGTAATTGTCAAACAAAATATAATATAAATGTAAAATATAGTTCATTATTTTTTTTTCATACCTAGTTTAAGTTACTCAGTGTTTTTTCCCCTCTTTTCATTTTGAAACTACTAGATGCTTTCATTCGTAATAGTCTCGAATTCAATCCATACGAAGATTTAAAACACCTACTTTAATAGGAGTTTGTTTAGAATTCACTTTGAACTTATTACTTTGCTTATGTTTTTCCATAACTTATGCTTATGCTTATGAATAAGTATATATTTCAAATGATTAAATATATATAAAATAACAATCAAAGTTAGAAATTAAATTAAGTACATAAAGTTTATATATCTAATTTGATTCTTCAAAATAAATTGAGAAAATAAATCAATCTAAAAATATTAAGAATATAGCAATATATCTGCAAAATTGTATACATGTCTCACATCTCAACCTAATAGCCTTGATTATTTTAAAACATGTATGTAGAAGTCAACTTTTCTTTCCTTCTAAGTATTTAATTTTAATTTATAGCAAAAATCTTGAGTTTGAAACCTAAAACAAGTCTAGAAATGAAGAAGAAGAAAAAAAAAGTTAGGACAACTTAAGGGTTTTAAACTTTAGTCACATGAAAAAAAAAAAAACATTAAATAGAATTTTTTTACTATTATTATTATTATAGGTAAAATATTGACTCACTAATGTGCAGTGAGAAGGGGGTAAAAGGATAACAAATGTATAACCAAGAAAAGAGGTGAAAACGTGTGGGAGTGGAACTATATAAAATATGGGTGTTAGGTTTATTTTTTTTTTATTTTTTTTTTATTTTTTTTTTAGTCAGAGTTTTCTTGTTTTATTCTATGTTAGTGAAGGCATAACTTTTCATTTATTGGTAAGTGAAAATATGATATTAGTGGAAAGTTTAGATAAAAACCAATAAAAATTGACCACATCAATAATTTGTAATAGATATTGTGAAATAGATTGTGGCTGTAGAATTATTCATTTCTATACAAGCGATGATTTTTTTTTTTTTTTTTTTTGTGTGTAAATTAGAGTCAGGGGGAAATATCCCCCCCCCCCCCCCTTGCTTCCTCATTTGACTACAAACAACACTAAGAAAATAAAAGAAAGGAATGGTAGTAATTTTTTTTTTTCTCTTGGTAATGTACTACATTTTTTAGATTTTCTCTATGTTTGTTGAGGTGTTAGGTTGCCAAGAAAGTAAAAGAAAAGAACAAAATCTCGAGGCTTTTATTTGGGGAAAATTACATTTTCTTTTAATTTTTAAAATTCATCATTTCATATACACACACATATTTTACATGACTTTATTGTCATTAATTTTTTTTTTTTTTTTTTTAATTTTATTAGCCACATGTGAGCTAACAATATAATACATCAATCACGTTAGCAAGTTCCATCACTAAGATGATGGTAGGGACTAAACTGAGAATAGGTTCAAAAACCAAATTAAAGTTATAAAATAAATTGATGATAAAAATTAAAATAACTTCAAAATATAAAGATCAAAAAAGATGTTTTTGCCATTAAATATTTCAAATAAGTCTTTGATATTTCTTCAAATAAAAATACTATAAAGCATAATTGCCTCTCTCTCTCTCTCTCTCTCTCTCTCTCTCTCTCTTCTTCATCTTTTTTTTTTAACAGTTTGTTTTCTTGATAATTTATTCTTTTTAAAGGTATTAATAGATTGTAAGTGATAGAGAAAGCGGAAGTATAAAAGAGTAACACAACGAACACACAAAAATGACTTGATGTAAAGCCCTTGACAGCTACATCTTTAATATATGAGTGGAGTATAAAATACAGAGAACCTTGGTAGGATTTATAAAGAGTAGAAAAGTTTAGGGTTAGATCTAGAAATACCACATGCTAAATTGGGCCTCTTGGGCTAATACAATATTAAACTAAATAACCAAATATCTTTAACAAAAGGAGTAATGCTTGAGTAGCCATTAAGGAGAGGGGTACATTGAGACTCGAAGGGCATGTTTTGTAAACTATAATAAAAAATTGTAATGTAATAGTTATTCTTATGGTTTAATTATTTTGTAATTTTGTTATTTTTTTACTACATAAATAATTAGTTTCTATGAATAGCCATTTTTTTAAAATGAGGAATAATTATTCATTTGTAAGAAGATTGTAATAGTTAGTCCTTAGTAAGTGTCATAATTTTGAAAGTTCAAATAGTGTAGACAACACTACTAACGTTTTGACCCCCAAATACAAATAACCAATTCAAGCTTATTATCAAACAATAAATGTGCGGAACATGAACATAAGCTATTGACAGAATTGATAACCAATCTAAACCAAATAAAATCACATCCACAGCAGAAATTAAATGGCAAAGATTAAGGGAAGAGAGATGCAAACACAAGGACAACACGCGATGTGTTATCGAAGAGGAAACCGAAGCCCTCGACGTAAAACCTCTCCGTCGCCCTCCAAGCGGTAAATAATCCACTAGAAAATGTAGTTGGGATACATGAACAGCAATAGACCCTCCAAGCCTAATCTACCCAGGTACCTAAGCCCTCCAAGCTTCTTGCTCCAACGAGGTTGCGCCGAACCTTTTTCTTCTCTAGCTTACCGGATTCCGCTGTAGCCCATAGCATCAACCAATAACCATTGGTCCCTTCCAAACTGCTTCCTTTAGTACCAAAAGAACCTTCTCACAGACGTAGGTATGGTGAGAAAAGGATTTGGTCAAGAACCTCTCAAGGATGTATCAATGGAGAGGAAAATAGTAGAGGAATTTGAAGAGTCTCTTAGGTGAAGATTGTGGATGAGGCAATCTTGTTTTTCTCTAGGGTTTCTCTCTCAAAATTCTCTCTGGAAGCTCTCTACATTTCGTGGGTATAAGGGTCTATATATAGTGTGGTAAGAAAGGAATACGAAGAGACAGTTTTTCCCAAACAGGGTAAGTTGGCGGCTTGGCCCTGCGACTGGTCTAAGTCACGAGTTCAAGCCGTGAGTTAACGGCCTGGCCAGCTTGGGACTTTTGACCTGTAATGCGACAGCTAGAGTGACCCTTCACCTCCCCGCATGCTTCTCACGTGTGCTGCAGTTGGCGGCTTGCCAGTCGCGAGTCAGCTGCGAGTCCTAGCCGCGAGTCCCTGCTTCCTTTGTACAATCTTGAGCATTTCTTCACACTCTCTCACACTCTATCCTTACATGAATTTCACCTAAATACAGGGTTACTAAGTGCTAAAATACAAGCAAATTGGCACGGAATAAAGCCAACAAGATGGTTGATTAAATTCAACCTTACAAATTTCTAAAATTAATATATTTTCAAATATACAAACTTTTCATATGCACATAATAGTTATAAAATTATATATATAACCAAACGTGTGCGTATGTTTGGTCTTTCAATTATGATGTATTTTATTTCCATTAACAAATTTATGTTGCAATTCTCATTCAATGTACCAAATATGCACTTATATATATATATATATATATATATATATATAACCCAACGTGTGTGTATGTTTAGTTTTTCAATTACAACACATTTTATTTCTAGTAATAAAGATTATTATTCATGTTGCAATTCTCATTCAATGTACTAAACATGTACTTAATTCTCTCTCATTCGTGAAAGGAGATCCTCGAAACAAGTAAAATGAATTCAAGTATGAACACTTCCCCCATATCTAATGAAAAATAAATAAAAATAGAGAGAGAAAAAAAAAAAAGGCAAATGGAATATCATGTATGAACCCATATCCAATGAAAATGAAGAAAAGCAAAATGAATTTCAAGTATGAACAATGGAAATTCACGAGCGAGGAAATCTAGTCAAATTCTAATCTCAAATATTTATAACCCTTCTGTTATGCAGTAAACTTTTTATTACTGGATAACTTTGTTTAAGGAGATTTCCACATCAAAGTCTCACATTACGTAGAAATTATTGCAAGCTTTCCATGTTGACATACGGACCAAAACACAGGACACTCTTGGACTAGCTTATTTGTTAGGACATATGTGAATCATGTTAAGAATATATGTCATTTAGAATTGGCTAATCCTTTGACAAAACGCACTTTACTTGTAATTGGGTAGATCTAGGATGGTTTAAATCTTCAAGAAACATATTTGTTCAAGTCAAGAGTTAAAGCTATGCAAATCTGTTCAAGAAACAAGTGAAGAAGTGCTGTATTTTAAAGCTTGATAGCTAGCTCGACAGATAGCATCTATCAAGGTCTAAAAGGTAGTTTTAGCCCGATTCTCGATGGCTATTCAATAGATAACCTATCTATCAAGATTTACGAAAATTAGTTTTTCAGATTTGATTTCACGCATATCCATGTGTATGTGTTTAGGCTTTCTTTTCTCACAACCCTAAACAAATATAAGGATTATTTTAAGGGCTGTCCCATGATGATGAAACTTGATGCAAAGGTTTTATTCAAGCATATTGTGACCGGAGACATATGCCCTAATTCATCTTTCTCTTGAAGAAGCTGCTGCGTTTGTACACCGTAGAGTTTTGTAACCAAGGAGCTTCGTGATCTTCATTGTATTGATGAACTAAAGAACTTTGCAGCCAACATCCTTCTCAAGTTGGTGTGTTAGTCACGTACTTAGATTCATGCAAAGTTGTAAGCCGCGTACTCTGATCCGTGCGTCGATTGGTTAGTCACCTACTGGGATCCGTGCATTGAAAATGAGAGATTGTCACTACAGAACAAGTCCAATTGTGTATTGGGGTAAGGTTCAACTGTAGGTTGGTATAAGGTACTAGGATTCCTTTACTCTTAACCGCTTGTTGTGATAATAATGAATTCTCCAGAGTGGTGACTTTAAAATCACCCAGTGGGGTTTTCGCATTGGAGGTTTTCCCCATTCGTAAACAAATCACCATGTTAACTTTATTTTCCATTGCATATAACTTAGTTGGTGATTTGTTTGTGCTACCACGCATATTTCATGTTAATTGAATTAATTAATTAACTTAGCTAATTAATTGGTTAATTTATCACAAGGGGTCAATATATTCATGGCCGATCAAGTGGTATCAGAGTAGACACACTCTGATTAGGGTTAATTTTTGCTATGTGATCCATTGACCCCTATTGTCATGACTGCAACCGGCATGAAAAGATCTTTATTTTCAAATACATCTTATTTTTCTAATCTCTACTTGTTTGAGTGTATCAGAAAATGCAAGTCTAAAAGTTATTTGAAATCTATCATGATGATTTTTGGTAAAGATCTTAGCATGACAAAGAAGAAACTAGACTGTTTCAGAATGAAAATGTGCAGAGGAGTTCACCTGAGAAGAGTGAAAGTTAAAAGCTTCATTCATAAATGGCAGATGAGAGAAAACACCATTCCTACTAATTTGTCATCTAAGCATGAGATGTGCTTCATGATGAAACATAGACATTGAAAGCATAAAGGCATGGGAAAAGAAGCTACACAAACAAACATGTGAAAGCAGAAACGAAATAAACAAAATAAAAATTAGGATTTCTAGGTAGCGGCCTGCACACGCAAGAATAAGCATGTTTGTGCATAATCAAGCCTGTGTGCGCATGCAAGATTTTGTGTTCGCAAGTTCTTGCCCAAAAAAACCCTAGAAGTACAACCAAGCTTAAAACACTAAATCTAACTCCCTAACATGCATTTTAAACATATAAAAACGTAAACCTAGACTAGAAAAGCATATCAAAACATGCTATAACAAGAAAACAAGACAAACAGAAGAATTAAAAGCATAAAAAGAAGAAAAAGGAAAAAGCAAATTTTGAATTAATACCTCAAAGAAAAGCTCTTCAAACTTAATTTTGACTGTCCCCCTCAGTCATATCTATTCATAAACCAATAAGAAAGTGATTAGCAACGTTAAACTAAAAGGATTGGGGCCAGAAAAAGTCTCAATCAAACACAATTGACTTAAGAGTGTTTTGTGAAAAACTCATTTTTCATTCACTATTTTCTAGTGAATCTTGTATTTTCCCGTGGGATTTCTGTGCATTTTGAAAATATACCATGTAAGGCTTTACATAGTGGAAAAAATGGGGTTTGGAACGGCTCCCAGATGATGTGGGATTCATTCCAAACCTTAGCCATTATTGTAGAAAACTTGTTTTTTTATGTCTTTGAAACCCTAGCTACGTACGCAAAAGTGTGCTTGCGTACACATGCTTTGGCCCACGCATGTAGGCTATTGCCCATGTACATGGGCCGATGGCCACTTTGGTTATTTTATTTCTAAAAATAGATTTTTTTTTCTTATTTAAAAGGTTATATTTTTCATTTTAACACTCCTCACGTCAATTCGATATCAAATTGGGCTCTAATTAGCCTTAGGCCTTAAAGTTTGGGCATTATAGTCATAAGGGGTACTCCCAAACATAAGTAGCAACGCATGACCAATGTGGCATTCTAGGTGCTTGCCATGGGCGCTTGTGCCCAATTATGCAGTGAGTATTTTTTTTTTTTTTTTTTTGACAGAACGAAGTGAGTACTTTTAGTAATGAATAATACCAACACTATCTTTCACAATAAAAAGGTAGATCTTTAAAATGATTTTTTTTTTTTTTTTACAATGAAAAATAAATACTACAAAACTTTAGTTCAAAATCAATCATAGGTAATATATGGGATTTTAAAGAATAAATCGTTACATTTTATAAATGATTTAATTTGAAATGTATAACAACTATTTTTTTTTTTCTTTATATTGAATAGAATGTAATTAATTTTTCATAATTTAATTAATTCCTTTCATATTAGTTTCCAATAAAGAAAATAGGACTTTATATATATATATATATATATATATATATATATATATATATATATATAGATACAATAAGATTTGAACCTATGAAATCTATTCAATGCCTATTTTATGACTATTGATCTTTACATTAGGTTCAAAAACCAATTGATTTTTTGTGCAGGCAAGATTCAAACTTAGGTCTCTTATGAGATGACAATAGATTTTACCAACTGTTAATGTTGAGCTAATTGAAACCTACAATATTAGGTTTATGATAAATAAAAAATTATGTTAATATTCTATATTAAAAAATTGAATCACATAATCTACAATCTATAATCACCAAGAGCCTTGTGATTTCACTAGTTGGCACCTCCCACTGTTTCCAAAGAAGATATTTAGGGCATATTTGGTACATTAAATGAGAATTGTGATAGGAATGATAATTTTTGTTATCGAGAATAAAATGTGTTGTAATGGAATAACTAAGCATATTCATAAGTTTGGTTGTGAGTTGTAACATTACAATAAAAGTAAAGATGTCTATTTTAGGAAATATTTTACTCATACAATTATATTTCCTATAAAATATTATTTTTTAAATTAAAGAGAGATGAGTTATTTTCATATGATTTTTTATTTTCATAATTTTTATGTGCTTATGGAAAGTTTATTTATTTGGAAATATATTAATTTTAGGAATTATTGCACCTACTAAGAAATAGCCATTACAACCATTCTGGAAAAAAAAAAAAAAATTGTATATCTAGCATTATTCAATAGATATTCATAAATAGTGACAATTGCCTTTAATATAAATATTACCAAATTACAGAAAAACTAAATCATATGAATTACTATTTTACATTACGTTATGTATTTCAGTCTACCAACATACATTACGGTTCAAATCCACCACCCCAAACTATCAATGTATCAAAAAAGAGGGTAAATTTTTTGAAATGAAATTTATAATCTACTCACAATTTTAAATGCCATTACTCTCATATGTATTTTTTTTAATTGAATTTAAATTCTTTTCCACAATTAAATCATTCATTAAAATCCTTTACATCATTTTTTAAAATAGTAGAATATACAAACATAATCCTAGTAAATGCCTAATGGTTTCCATATATAAACACAATCATGATAAGTGACTATTAATAACTACAATAATTATCATATTTCATATTTACACCAAAAAAATAAAAAGAAAGAAAAATAATCATATTATGTTAAACTTTTGCAAGTATTGGTTGGTTATACATGTTTTCAATGACATCATGAATTATTTAGAAGATTAATATTATAGCCACAAACTATTTTTCAACAATTTTACAAAATGTTTATGAACCTCTTATTGGTTTTCATCTAGTCCCACAATTAATATCACTTTTTCATTTACTAATAATCACTCACCATATCAGCAGTATGTAAATTTTTTTGTAAAATAGTTTGTATCTCTAGCATTATTCAATTTAGAAATGGGATTATTTTCTTAAGTAAATATATAACGTGATTAAATTTGATAGACATTAATGATCACCCACCCTTATAAGTGGGATGGTACTTCTCCATGCACAAAGTGTTCGAGGGTTAGGGCCTAGGGGGATTAATTCGAGCTACAGAGTTAAAGCAACAACCAAAAAATTAGAAACAAAAATCAGGATGGATACAAATCCTTTGTCTCACTTTTTATTATTCTACTTTATGCTCCATCAAGACTATACTTGACGTGTAAATTTAGACATGCTTGTTTGAATACATTTTCAGTGTTCAACATGCATAGAATCGCAACTTTTCACATATAAAAAGAAAAGTGCTTGTCAATTTCCTTCCCAGGTGTATTTTCTATTTATTGTGCTTGGAACTTACGTTCCTATGCACGATGTTCCTATGTATGAAGTGCTTGAGGACTAATGGGGGATTAGTTTGAGCTGTAGAGTCAAAGTAATGGCCAAAAAATTAGAAGAAAAAAGTTCAGGACAAATAAAAATCATTTGTCTCACTTTTTTTGTTCTACTTTATGCTCCATCAGGACTATACTTGACACATGAATTTAGGCGTGCTCATTTGAATACATTTTTTTAATGTCCAAAGGGCATAAAATTGCAACTTTTCCACCAAAGAAAAAGAAAAGGTGCTCCTCAATTTCTTTCCCCGTATTATCTATTTAATGTGTTTGGAATTTACACTCATAGATTTTTATTTTTATTTTTTTTTTACTTTTTCTTGACTGAAAAAATGGAAAATTCTTTTCACTTGAATAGTCAAAGTCCTTATGCACAAAGTAGTACCAAAAAGTTAGACAAAAATTAGGACAATTACAAATGCTTTGTCTCATTTTTTGTATTCTACTTTATGCTCCATCAAGTCTAAACTTAATGCATAAATTTAGTTGTGCTATTTTGAATTAAGGGAGTCAATTTCATATTGGAGGCTATTTCAATTTAGTTAAGGGAATGAAATGTTTTAGTATCGGTTGATATCGATGTACCACTTCAAGTTTACCGCTATATATATATATATATATATGTGTGTGTGTGTTCAAGTTACACCTGGTGTAACTCTTTAGAGTTACATCTTTTCTAAATAATTGGATTTAAGTAAATTCAACCGTTAAAAAAAGACACTCATTAATACTGAGATTAGGATCTCATTTATTATTCTTTATTTATGATATTCCATATTTATCTCTAAACCCAAAAAATGTATACTTATTTCTCTCCCTCTTTTTCTCTCTCTCATTCGTATTCATGTAATCTTTTCTCTTTATATTGTTTTTGGTTTTTGACACAATTAAGGACATAGAAAATTAGAAATGGATTATCGAAATAGAAAACATAAAAGTGGGTTCCAGCTAGCTCAACTGGTAAAGTCTCTGATGGTTGAATAAGATATCTGGGGTTCAATCCCCGCCTACACCAAAAACTGATTGGTGTCTTGGTCTGATGATAAAGAGCTATTATCAGGAGCGGACGCCATAGGTTGAAACTCTCTCTCAAAAAAAATAGAAAACATAAAAGGGTAGAATAGAAGTTGAAGTAGTACCAGAGCAAAAGTAATTTGGGTAGAGAAGTTTCCCTCATATTCATATTAAAAATTTTGATTTTTTTATATATTAATTTCACTCTCCAAACACCATTAAGGTGGTCTTCAGCGAGGAGCAAGATTGAAGAGGCGAAGTAATTGGACTTTGGCCTGGAGACGGAATAACAAAGAGATTGATGAAACTGAAAGTCAATCACTGCTTGCTTGGAGTGCTGCTGATTTGATTCTTATCATTCCTTCATTCCCTTTTTTTCCTCTTAATAAAAATTTTAGCAATTTAATAGTTGAAATGAAAAATTGGATGGCGTTTTCTCTTAGTTTTTGCTCTTTAATATTTATTCTTGTAATCAAGCTAAAGAATTTACCTCTATCAAATGCCTGAGTCAATTATCAATGAGCACAAAGCTAAGAAACAAAACAGTTAAGAGAAAATGAAAATTTTGTTCCTAATTAACAGAATGAGAAAATAAGTCACAAGTTGAGAGACAAGGTAGTGGTAGATTGGAGCAATACACATGGTCTTGCCATATTTTCTGTTTGTTTTCTCTCTTCCACTAAAAGTTAGTAGATTTGTCAGTGTAATTAATAAGGAGAGAGATAATAAGAATGTTATTAGTTAGGTAAGTGTTTAACAATAATATGCATAATGATGTTTTTTTTTAGCCGTTAGATATTTTGAAAGTCAATGGCTATAAAAAGGTATGACTCTTATAAAGTTACATTAGGTGTAACTTGAACTCATCTCAATATATATATATATATATATATATATTTCTATTATTTATGTAAGTTTGAATTTATTAATTTTTACATTTATCAACTTAAAATTTAAAATCTATATATTTTATAAGCCTACATATTAGCTTAAGTATATTAACCAGTATATTAGATTAGATAAAAAATTTTAATAGCTTTTTTTTTCCAATTTTTCATTATTTTTATTATACTAGATGAAACACCAATATCGGCCGATAAGGGCCGATTTAGGCCGGTACAACCAAAATAGGCCGGTACAATCCGGTCTTTTTTCTAGTACATTTTGAAGGAGTATCGGTATCAATTTAATTGCCAATATGGTATATTTTCCCAGTACGATCAACACCGGTACGGTATTAACTTCCTTAGTTTGAATACATTTTTTTCAATGTTCAAAGTACATGTAATTGCTCCCTTAAAAAAAATCAATTTTTTTAAAGTACATGTAGACACCGCATTTTGTACCCCTTATGACTTGGGCTCCCATTCCCCAATGATGCTGAAATTCTAAGACCCAAAGTTGGTTTAGGGCCCAATCATATTCTAAATTGACTTGAAAATTGTTAAAATGAAAAATATAACTTGTTATGAATTGCCTGAAAAAACCTACTTACAAAAAATGAACTACCCAAACTATTGGATATTTAGAGGAGTAATATAATGAAATAACCAAATGATCCAGTAAACAAACAAAAAATTTGATTGACTTGGAGGTACAATCAAATGTTATCCTTAGGTAATATTTGCCTCCACACAAGAGTTGCTTGAGGGTTATTACAATTTTATCCCCAAGATACAACTGTGTTTATTGATTTTACAAATATCAATTTTGGAGAAAACTCACAAGTTTTTTGTGTCTCTAAGAAAGAGAGAAGAAGTTACCAAATGACTATGAACCACTATTTATATCCAAAAGATTATAATCCTTTAATAAGACATTTTCATTTAATATGCACATTTTCAGTTAATAGACACATTTTTATTTAATAGGCATCTTTTCGGTCAATAGGCACATTTAGTATATATTAAATATGAAGGGTTATGACATTTCAATAAGCACATTTTAATACATCTAATTTGAAAGATTATAACATTTCAATAGACATCTTTTGATATATATATATATATATATATATATATATATTATAACTTATTGTGTATATACCTATATATACAACACAAACTAAACTTGAGACACAACATTTTGTCTCTTATTCCTTCCCACAAAAGCTTAATAAATAAAACATTGATTTTTTCTACTTATAAAACTTTGTGCTATTTCTTTCAATATAATAATATTTTTATTATATATATTATATAAATATATATTATGGTACATTTCGAAATAGTACATTGGCATGTACATGTACCAAAATATTTTGTTCCAATCAATGTTATGAATACCATTTCGAAACCTGTTTTAATTTGTCTATTAGAATGATATATTTCAGTCAGATCAATTTCTTCATACTATTTTGAATTTGCCACTTAAAATTTATTATAAAATTTTTATAAATATAGCATTACCTAAACGTAAGTCCCACCAAATATAAATTTGAAATATTTTTTTCTTTTTTTATTCCATCCCCCTTCTCACCTGCCAACAACAGGCCATGAAACATTATTCTTATTTTATTATTTTCTATTTTCCAAGGCTCCAATTTCCTCACTGGGACTTCCAGTTTACAATTCGCACCAAATTTTTTTTTTCTTTCCTTCAATTTACGCATGCAACAACACATCTAGAGTAAAGGCAGGTGAGCCCAGTTTCATTTTCTAAACTATTTCTTTCACTCTCTCTCTCTCTCTCTCTCTCAGTTCACTCTCCCGTACTGGCCGAAATTGACCGGAATGACTCAAAACTGTCTGGAATTGAATTCGAGGTGGATCAGGTGGTATTTTCATTCCGAATTACATCCTAGTACGAGATATTCCGACTATTCCAATCGGAATGAAATGGATTTAACACATTAGTTCCAGTAAGCAAACCGAAATAACTACCGAAACTCAATTTAAAACATTAAAAAAAAAAAGAAAAAAAAAAAGAAGAAAGATAATTAACTTTTTAAAATCATACTAGTTCTAAAAAATCAACACCAAAATAACATTGAAATATGTTTAGTTTTTATTTATTTATTATCTGTATATATTAAGAGGATTCAGTAAGTTAGTTATTATTTTTTTCTTGTCAAAATACCCCTAAATTAATTAACCAACAACTTTAAAATTGGGTTAAAATAGTAAATTGGCAAAAGAAAATTAGTTATTGCTTTTTTTACTGTTAAAAATGCCTCTACCTAAAACTTAAAAATGAGGTTAAAATAGTAAATTGACAAAAATAATAAATTTCTACTTTTACGTTGAAATGCCTTCCTGCTTTTAATAAACTCCTATTTTTACGTTGATATAAATTCCTATTTCTACTTACTAACTCTCTACAAAATAAGATCATTTTTTTGTTAGTTTTAAAACTCCTACAATCTACAAAACTCAACCCACGTATTCATTTTTTTTACTTCATCACGATGCATTTGTTTCTTTTGTCTCCCCCTTTTTTTTTTTTCTTTTTTTTTTAAATTTCATTACTCTAATCTCATGTTTTCATTTTCCCAAATCTCTTCTTTTTTATTAAAAAAAAAAAAAAAAAAGACTCCTACTATAAAATCAGTACTATAACTTCTATCCATCCTTATCATCCCAACATCCCCACTAAAAAGCAGTTACTACTACGTAATGTCTCATGCTTTTATTTTTTTGTTATTTAGATTTTTATCACACCCCTAGATTTTTTTTTTTTTTTTTTTTTTTTTGTGATTCGAAAATGTAGTAATTTCAAATTATAGTTGATGTAAATTATTAAAATTTACCCAAAAAATAGAAGAGACTCTAAGCACGCGCATGAGCGCGTGCTCAGAGACTAGTTTATTTATTTTTTTTTATGTGATATGCGGCAGTTTTTTTATTTATTTATAGGAAACCGTGGGTGGGGTTTTTTTTTTAAAGAAGATGGGGTAGTTTTATTTTTTTACAGAACTTGGGATAGGTGTTTTTTAATAGAAAACCGTAGGGTAGATTTTTTTTAGAAGGTGGGATGGTTTTTTTTGGAGAAAGTGGGGATTGTGGACAATTCTTATTTTTTTTCATTTTTTTGTTATTAATTTTTGTTGATTTACGGTTTTAACTTTATTTTTTATTTTCTAAGGATAAGAATAAGTTAATTAAATTAGGGGTATTTTTGTAAGTTAAAAACACAATAACTAATTTTTTGAATCCTCTTAATATATAGAAATTCATATAAAGAGATAATATAATAATAATATATAACAAAAAAGTACACCAAAGTTAAATGCATGTTTTACACATGGCAGTGGCAGTATTCAAAAAATTTTGAACTAAGATGAATTCAGCATTTTCTTTCCCCTTTTTCTTTTGGAATTTATGTTCGTGGTCATTTTCTTTCCCTTTTTCTTGACTTGGAAAATGAAACCACAAAAAAATGTAGGGAAATGTTAACAAGCACCGTGCGGTGCTCGTTAAGATTTCCATTTTTGAGTTTCATTTAAAAGAAAAAAGAAAAAAAAATTGTCAAAAAGATTACCAAAAGAGATAAAAAAAATTATCAAAAAGTTGTTAAAAGTTATCTAAAAACCTGAAAAACTATCACAATATGTGTTGTTACTGGGCACCTGCTCGTTAACACAACTCAAAAATGTATACAACTTTTCCGGCAAAAATAGCCAAATATCACTATTTTTCGAAATTACTAATATTTTACCACTGTTTGAGAAATATTAAGCACTGTACTATTTTTTTGAAACTCGAGTTTGACATAAAACTCGAGTTTACAAAAATCGAGTTTCTTAAAAAAAGTTCACTTAGAACTCGAGTTTTCCTTGTGATATATTACTTTTTGCCTGTGTTTCAAACTCTTTCACTACCTTTTTCACTACCTTTTCCCACATGACCCAGCCACAATTGTTGACTGTGTGAGACAGCCTCAATTTTTTACTGTGTGAGTGCTGTGGAATTGATTGCAGCGAACTCGAGTTCCACATAATCGAGTTCCGTGTGACATTTTTTATGGTACTCGAATTTCTTAAACTCGAGTTCCATGTCAAACTCAAATTTCAAAAATTCAAATTTTAAAAAAGTAATATATTGCTAAATATTTTTCAAACAGTGGTAAAACACTAAGGGATGTTTGGTAAAATTACTAATATTTTACCACTGTTTGAGAAATATTTAGCAATGTACTATTTTTTTGAAACTCGAATTTGACATAGAACTCGAGTTTACAAAAATCGAGTTTCTTAAAAAAAGTTCACTTGGAACTCGAGTTTTCCTTGTGATATATTACTTATTGCCTGTGTTTCAAACTCTTTCGCTACCTTTTTCACTACCTTTTCCCACAAGACCCAGCCACAATTGTTGACTATGTGAGACAGCCTCAATTTTTGACTGTGTGAGTGCTGTGGAATTGATTGCAGCGAACTCGAGTTCCACATAATCGAGTTCCATGTGACATTTTTTACGGTACTCGAATTTTTTAAACTCGAGTTCCATGTCAAACTCAAATTTCAAAAATTCGAATTTGAAAAGGTAATATATTGCTAAATGTTTTTCAAACAGTGGTAAAACACTAAGAGATGTTTGGTAGAGTAGTTTAAGTAATGTTGTTTGTAGTTTTTTGAAATATGTGTGGGTGAAAAAGTGTGTAATATTGTTTAAAATGTAAAAATGTGAGTTTAAACTCACTCACTAAACAGGGCCTAATAATTTCAAAAAATAGTAGTAATAGCTGTTTTTTCCTAACTTTTCCATAAAATTTTTCCAAATGGTCAGTGTACATGAAACTGACAACCAACCCGTAACAACCGACAACTAACCCGTCCGTTACGGAAGAGAGCTATAGTAATAGTTCTATGATTGTTTGTGGCCCTAGAAAAAAACTCTTTTTTCCACGCGAGAACAGCCAAGTCTAGAGGTGGAGCTATACATGGGTGGGGGCTATATGGTTAGAATTTTATGTTCATGAGTCTTTAATTTGTTGACAAAATGGAATGGACTCGACAACATCTATTTATTATGCTTGGAATCTTATGTTATGGATTTTTTGTCCTTTTGGAAAGTGGAAAATGCTTTTCCAAGTGAAGAACACACAATCCCCCTCAAAAAAAAAAAAAAAAAAAAAAAAAGTGAAGAACACACAAAATCAATGAACATCATCTATTTCTTATCTCTTCTTTTCAGACCTAAATTTAGTTTTTTTATTCTAACTATTTTATTTGGGATAATTTGGTATTTTATGATGCCTTAGAAAATCTAAGGGTATTTTTGCCATTTTCAATTAAGAAAGTATTTGAAAATTGAAAGGGTTTTTACAAATGAGTCTAGTTTACTTTCAGTAGTTTTTCTAAGTGAACATTTTTTAAAAAAAAATAAAAAACTGTTACATCATTCACTAATTAATATTTTGGTGGAAATTAAAACACACTACAAAGTCATTCTCTCTCAAAGAAAAATTAACTATCACAATATGTGTTGTTACTGGGCACCTGCTCGTTAACACAACCCAAAAATGTATACAACTTTTCCGGCAAAAATAGCCAAATATCACTATTTTTTGAAATTACTAATATTTTACCACTTTTTGAGAAATATTTAGCAATGTACTATTTTTTTAAACTCGAGTTTGACATAGAACTCGAGTTTACAAAAATCGAGTTTCTCGAGTTTTCCTTGTGATATATTACTTATTGCCTGTGTTTCAAACTCTTTCGCTACCTTTTTCACTACCTTTTCCCACATGACCCAGCCACAATTGTTGACTGTGTGAGACAACCTCAATTTTTGACTGTGTGAGTGCTATGGAATTGATTGCAGCGAACTCGAGTTCCACATAATTGAGTTTCGTGTGACATTTTTTATGGTACTCGAATTTCTTAAACTCAAGTTCCATGTCAAACTCAAATTTCAAAAATTCGAGTTTTAAAAAAATAATATATTGCTAAATATTTTTCAAACAGTCGTAAAACAATAAGGGATGTTTGGTAGAGTAATTTAAGTAATGTTGTTTGTAATTTTTTGAAATATGTATGGGTGAAAAGTTGTGTAATGTTGTTTAAAATGTGAAAATGTGAGTTTAAACTCACTCACTAAACAGGGCCTAATAATTTCAAAAAATAATAGTATTTAGCTGTTTTTTCCCAACTTTTCCACAAAATTTTTCCAAATGGTCAGTGTACGTGAAACTGACAACCAACCCTTAACAACCGACAACTAACCCGTCTGTTACGGAAGAGAGCTATAGTAATAGTTCTATGATTGTTTGTGGCCCAAGAAAAAAACTCTTTTTTCCACGCGAGAACAGCCAAGTCTTGAGGTGGAGCTATACATGGGTGGGGGCTATATGGTTAGAATTTTATGTTCATGAATCTTTAATTTGTTGACAAAATGGAATGGACTCGACAACATCTATTTATTATGCTTGGAATCTTATGTTATGGATCTTTTGTCCCTTTGGAAAGTGGAAAATGCTTTTCCAAGTGAAGAACACACAAAATCAATGAACATCATCTATTTCTTATCTCTTCTTTTCAGACCTAAATTTAGTTTTTTTATTCTACCTATTTTATTTGGGATAATTTGGTATTTTATGATGCCTTAGAAAATCTAAGGGTATTTTTGCCATTTTCAATTAAGAAAGTATTTGAAAATTGAAAGGGCTTTTACAAATGAGTCTAGTTTACTTTCAGTAGTTTTTCTAAGTGAACATTTTTTAAAAAAACTAAAAAACTGTTACATCATTCACTAATTAATCTTTTGGGGGAAATTAAAACACACTACAAAGACATTCTCTCTCAAAGAAAAATTAACTAAATTCAATAAAATAAAAAAAAGTACTAAAAGTAAACTTTACTATAGTGACTCTTGCTCTTCAGAAGAAGAAAAGATACGAAGAGAAAAGGAAATTGTGCCAGTGGACTGGGGTTTAAGAAAATGTGCAAGACTTAGGTATAGTATTTAGATACTGTTGCTTAAGTCCACCTTTTAAAATTTTGCAATGTGGATTTTTTTTCATGAGAATGAATATATGTTTTAGTTTAGTCACATGACTGAATCTTAATAGAGGAATTTAAAAACAGCACCTAAAATACTGTAACTAAATTTTTTCTTAAGAAAATTAACGCTGTAAAATAATTTGCAGAAAAGGTAGTAGCAGACAAGGCGTATTGACTACTTTTTAATTGACAAAAAAATAAAAATAAAAATGATTGGACGCTGCTGTCCTTTTGGAAGTGTATATATATCACACAAGCAATGTTTGAAGTATGAATTGGTCTCTCTTCCATTCAAAATGGATACCAAAACTTCCACGAGGATTATCATAATCGCGATGTTTCTCTTTTTGTTTCTCTCATCTGCGATGGTGTTTGCAGAGCCGGGCAACGTCGCCCTTGAAGCTAGTGAGTTCATTATTTGGTGGCCTTTATATTATACAGGTTTTAGATTTATGCAATTAATTAATTTCTTGTTATGTTTGCAGAGAAGAAGAGTAGCCTGCGACGTCTTATCGTTCAGCAGAAGAGAACATTTATACTGACACCTGGCCCCGTTTGTCATGAAGATTGCAAAGACCAACCTTAACCTTAAATCCGTAACGCATTTAAGGTTATTGCTAGCAACCTGCCCTTGGAAATAAGTTAGCAAGATACATGATTCCCGGTGGGGAAGTATCAATATCATATCATATATAGTATTCGGTATTCCTTCGCATTGTAAACTGTAAACCACCCTTGCTTATTTTTAATCCGTTGAAAAGAGTGATGTCTAAATGCTATAAATATGACTTTTAGGGGACAATTTTGCTGATAGTTGTGTGCAGTGGTTTCAGCCTTCCCTTTATTGCTACTTAGTTAGTTTTCTTCTTCTTTTTTTTCCTTTTTTTTTTCTTTTTTTAAATTGAGTGTGTTTGATGCTGGGTAAAGACAAAGATATTTTGTTTAAAATGTTTTGATAGGTCAAAAATGTATTGACCCCTTCGGCAAATTAATTAATTAATTATCCAAGTTAATTAATTAAATCAATTTAACATGCAATAGTGTGGTAACACAAACAAATCACCAATTAAACTAAATGTAGTTGAAAATAAATTTGACACGGTGATTTGTTTACGAATAGAGAAAACCTTCGAGGCAAAACCCCATCGGATGATTTTAAGGTTATCACTCCCGAGAGTCCACTATTATCAAAACAAGTGGTTACAAGTAAAAGGAGTCTCAGTACCTAATACCAAACTACAATTGAACCCTTACCCCAATATTCAATTGGACTTGCAATGTAGTGGCAATCTCTCCGTTCAATGCACGAATCCCAGTACGTAACTAACTAATCGATTCATGGATCTCAGTACGTGACTAACGCTCTAACTTGAGAAAGATGTTGGCTGCAAAGTTCTTTAGTTCATCAACATAAAGATCGAAAGCTGCTTGGTCATAAAACCCTAGGCATACAAATACAGTAGCTTCTTCAAGAGAAAGATGAACTTAAAGCAATATGTCTCTGGTCACAATATGCATGTAACAATAACCTGGGCGACTGAGCAACCTTGAGACAGCTCTAAAATAATCCTTATATATGTCTAGGGTTGTGACAAAAGAAACCCTACACAACTACTCAACGATATGCATGTAATCAGATCTAGAAATCCTGATTTCGTAATTCTCGACAAATATAGCTGCTGTTGAGCTTCTGTCGAGTTTCAACATTAAATCTCGATAGATTTGATTCTGTCGAGATATCTGTCAAGCTTTAATGAGCAGCACATCTTCACTTGTTTCTTGGTTAGACTTTTATTGCTTCAATACTAAACTTGAACATTTGTTCCTTGAAGTACTAAAATATCTTAGACCTATCCAAATACAAGTAAAATGCGTTTCGTCAAAGAATTAGCCAATTACATAAAAAATGTCATAACAATCTCTCCCTTTGACAATCCTTGACAAAACCACAACAAAACAACTAATTATGAGAGAAGTCTTAAATTACTCAACTCATAACTACTTGTTGTAATACAATAAAATCTAACCTAACACAAACTCTTGAAAAATTTAGCAAGAAGAGAGTTCATGGCATGGTAGACTTTAACAACCTGTCTTTTTGAAACACTTTAAACAAAACTCATCAAGGCATCTTGTGTGAAACAGAAATAAATGATTGCATACGTAAGATACATGTGTACAAAGATAGAAAAGAAACAACACATGGAGGATAGGTGAAAAGAAAACATACATCATCATCATATATATATAATCATCAAGTACAATGTATGTGAAAAGGTCACAAGACCAGTATACAAGAGGTAAAAGAAAATAAAGAAAGAAAAATATATAAATACCTTACTACATCCCTCAAAAAAATGTATAGACACTCCCCCTGACAAAAAATGTCCTACACTAACTCTCCCCCTACGTATAAGACTACTCTCATCCCAAAATTACTCCCCGTTTTTGTCACGAATGACAAAGGGTAAGTCACTGAGAGGTCGTCATCTCATCATCACTGGAAGAGCTAGCGTCTGCATCATCACTATCATCATTATCCTCATCTGCCAAAGCCTCTAGAGAAGGAGACAGAGAAGCTACAAAGCCACCAAGGCGAGTCTGTCGTCGTGCAATACGACCGACGCGAGTGTTCACCTGACACAACTCATCAGAGAGAGTGTCAAGGTGAGCATCCATGCGCTGAAGCTGTGCCATGATAGCCTCCAAAGTCACCTCACCGGTCGAGGAAAGAGCGGAGGAAGAAGGACCGGCAGACTCCACACGTGGCTGCTTCAGTTGAAGTTGAGCCTCGCTTTGTTGAACAGAGCTGGCATTGATAGCTCCCATGGTGGTGAAGTGTGGAGAATCAGGGATAGGGATGGAAAAATAGTGAAGGATCCTCATGATAGCAGAAGGAAAGATGAGCTTAACACGAGTCGCTGTATCCTGATAAACATCAAGGATAGAGATGATGAAGTGAGAAGGGAAGTCTATAGAGAGATCCTCCATCAACGCAAGAAGAAAACGAGCACGAGACTCAGTGATGGAGTTATAGTGAGACAAAGGAGTGAGAGTAAATGTCATCACCATATTAAGGAACCTCGGACCTTTTACAAAGCCCAAGCATGGAGTGTTTAGCTTACCACCCCATGATGGTGTCTCACAGAAATGAGACAGAAGCTCGTCTCTGGACACAGTCCTAAGACGACCACAACTGGGGTAGTCAAGATGCGCTACCCGCGAAACATGTAGCACCTCGGATATAAGATCCGGGGTAACTACGATACTTAAACCTCGAAAGTAAGTCGCAAACTGAGGTATAGAGGTATCAATACCGTGTATATTGGAGTAGAACTCTTGTATAAACACAATGGGACACCGCAAGGGTTTCTCACAGAGAGATTCCCATCCCTAAGTCTAAATGACACTGGGTAGTGAATTGTCGGAAAAATTCGACAGAATAACCTGGTGCTCAAAATGAATGCCACATTTTTGGAAGTTCTCCGAGAAGTTCTTTCGGGCTTTCTCATCATGGAATCGAACGTGAAAAGGGGAAGAGGATCGAAAGAAGAGGAAGAATCGAAACCTTGAAGAGGATTTCGGCCAAGAGTAGATTTGTGCGCTTTGAGTGATGAGAACAAGACTCGAAAATCTTGCCAAACAATAATTCTCTTGTGGGTCCCACATGTTTTGGATTATGGGTGATAAAAACTAAGTTATATAACTCAGTTTTCACCCAATCCAAACACCCTTTAAGGCACCCTTTTGTGCCATCGAAGCTGAAGCGAAAGTTTTTGAGGTTGGGTTCCGATTTGCTAAAGATTTTGGCATCCGTGAATTTATTATTGAAGGAGATTCTCTAGTTTTTGGTAATGCTTTACAAGAATTATCCCCTCCTCCATCCTCTGTATCTGCTGTTGTCTATTGGTTTAAGGGCCGTCATCCATGAATTCCGTCAAGCTGATATTTCCCATTGTTTATTTGTTTAGACCCCTTAAACCAGATTGTTTAACATAATATATTAACCAAGTGATTATTTAGATTAATTATTCAGATCTAAGTTAAACAAAAATAAATCATATCATGCAAAGTAGCGGAAAAGTAAATAACAACACGATATGATGACCTAGGAAAACAGATGAAACGAACCCTTTCAAGGTAAAAACCTGGAGAGGATTTAACCAAGTTATCCTCAAGGTAAACACATCCACTATAAGAGAATTGAAGTTTTTACAATTAGATTTAACCCTAAATTTATTGCTACCTCCAGTGGTAACTTGCTGACATGACCAAATGCAAGCTCCGAATCCATGGACTCCTTCTCTTCTTGGATTTACACCAACACAAGCCGCCTTACTTGTGACTTTGAGATCCCACTCAAAGGTTTCAGATCACCATCAGTAATGATCTTGATGTAGTAACTATGTTCTACCAAATGCTTGATTGTAGTTTTTGCTCCGGTAGATTCTTGTGTAGTTAGAAGGTACAAAACATCTCAGATCTCACAAAGAGTAACACATAAGTCTTTTCAGCACTTTCAAAACGTGTCTAGGGTTTCCCTTTTATATGTGGAGAAGTTTAGATGAAACCCTAAACGTTTTCGCGGGCTTTCGGCATGTTTAAAATTTTGTAGAAAACCGTGTCTGCGATTTTCAATCGATCGAGCAAGGTAGAACTTCACTTCCTTTTCCTGCAATTAGCTGGACTTGAACCTTGAACCAACCACCTTTAAGCATTGCCTAAAAACCTAAACTAGACATGTTTTGTTCTTGGTTTGCCAACACAATACAAATGTGATTCTAAATATTTAAACCTAAATCTTTAGAACCTAACACCCATGTACATAGGCAGGTAATAAACGACTCATTTACTAGCATAACATGTTTTAAACATTACTAATTATTTTGCTAGGATTGAAGAAAATATTTATTTTATTGAACAAGCTCTTCTCCAGGATGTTTTGGTTGCTATTATGTATTAATAAAGGGGAAATATTAAAGAATATCCTAAGGGGATTGGTTAAAAATAAATTTTAGAAATATTTTATGAAAAAAATGATAAAACAATTAATTTTCTTGACAGTTTTTTATATTACCTGTAAAAGTGATGTCAAAACTTTCGTAATATAATTTGTGGGTCATGTTAATGAGTGCCCTTAGGACAATAGTTATGATTTGTGGGTCATGTTAACGAGTTTTAATAAATTATATTCGGAAAGTTTTGACATCACTTTTATGGGAAATATAAAAAACTGTTAACAAAATTAATTTCTTTATCATTTCCCCATAAATATTAACCTCTAAGTTTGCAACACTTTTTCTTTTAAAATATTGAAAATTTGATTATTAAATTTTATAATCTCCAATTTCTTGAATTGATATAATAAAAAAGTTTATAAAAATAATTTAATTTAATTGGTCAAGCCACTAATACCAATTAAACAAACAATTAACAAAAATCAGTATTATTAAATTATAATAAATTTCCATAATATTGTCTAGAGAGTCAACTAATAGTTGCTTAGTTGCAAAGCAGAAACTCAACAAAACAATAAAATAATTAAAACCTAGTCTAGTCTAGTGATAACTTTCATTTCAAACCTCATAATTTATCAACTACACTTGTACTCTGCTTCAGTGCAACGTGAACTACACTCCTTACTCTTCTATCCCAAAAACTTGAAAGTTTCTCTTTCACAAACTATAAAAGTTGCAGAAGCTAAAAAGAACATAACAAAACAAAACAAAACAAAAAAACAAAACAAACTTAAAGTTGCAGTTGCAGGCATAGAGAGAGAGAGAGGGGCGTATGGCTCACCAGTCACCACTCAAAATCGACTAGTTAGGAGACACAGGACTTAGATGGCGTCAAAGACTCAAAGGATCGGAGTCCCTCTTGAACCATTGCATATGCAGCGTATGGAAATTTTTTTTAATAAATTCAGATTTTATTTCGGGTGTAAATGGTTGTGACTTGTGAAATTGATGTTGTGATTTGTGTGTGTTTAATTAGATTTTTTAATCAAAAATTAATTCAGAATGGTATCTTAATTAAGAAGGGATTTTGGTTTTTTTTTTTAGTTATTGTAAATTTGTATATAGGCCAAAGAATGGCCCTTTTTTTTAATCAAAAATCTTAGGGGGGGCGGTGATTAAATTATTTCCAATTTTTAAGATAATTTTTTCTTGAAGTACCAGTATTTAGGGAAATTTTCAAAGCTCAAGGGGGCCATGGCCCCCCTAGCACCCCTGGCTTCGCCAGTGAAGGACCCCATCCGTTTGACTAGAAACTTTTATATCCTCCAGTTTTTTTTTTGGCTTTTTGCCCCATATTATGTCAAATAAATAACAAAACTAGTTTTTTCTATAAAAAAAAAAAAAAAAAGCTTTTTTAATTTATTTTTTATTACTACACCTTTAGCAAATAAGCCACTCTTAAGAGCATTTACAGCAGTAGAGCTAAAAATTTAGCTATTTAGCTTCACCAAAATTTACTTTATCTATTTTATTTACACACATGCTGCAGCAGTGGATCTATTTTAGATTTTAACACAATAAAATAATATTAACATCACAATAAAATAAGATATCTATTACAATTAAATAATATATCCACTATAATAAAATAATATATTCACTACACACAATCACTACACTTAACCATCACAGCCATACACACACACAACCACAACCACAACCATCACAGCCACCACCACCACTACCACCACAGCCCACAACAAAGAAAAAAAAAAATCAACCAAGCCTAGACCCACCAAGCAACACCCACACCCACCACAACGAAACCCACTCAAGCCACCCACTGATGCTGACGAACCCAGCCACAGCCCACTAATGCCGATGAACCCAGCACCCACCGACACTGATCTACCCACACAACCACAACCACCACCACACCACAACCCACAGTAGGACAAAAAAAAAAAAAAAAACCCAAGTAAGGGCGAGATAGGTTGGCGGCGTGGATCGGCGGTGTGGGTCTGCAGTGGATGGCGGCGTGGGTCTGAGGGTGATCAGCGGCTTGGGATGGCTGGTGGGTCGATGACGTCGAGCTTCAGAGAGACCGGAGTTGAGAGAGTGAGCTTGAGAGACCGGAGTGAGCTTGAAAGACCAGAGTGAGTGAGCTTGAGAGACCGGAGTTAAGAGAGATGAGTTTTAGATGAGGTGAGAGTGAATGAGAGAGAGAGGCATGGTGTGATAAAAGAATGAAAAGAAAAAAAAAGGAAAAAAAAGAAGCAAAGTTGTATTGATTTAATGGCTGGCTGAATAATTTTTTTTTTAGCTCCAAGCTATAGTGCACATCTATACTGTAGCAATGAAGCTAAAAAAAATAGAGTTAGATCCACTGTTGCATGGTTTTTTTTTTTTTTTTTTTTTGGTGTTTTGATGGAGTTAAAATAACTATATAACTTTTTAGCTCCACTGCTGTAAGTGCTCTAATACTCTCTCGAGTCACAAGCATATATATCGTAACCATAGTCGTATAAAGATAGTTAAGAATATGAATTAGATTGGATGTTTCTATACTAATTAAATTTCCCATCTTCAAAAAAAAAATAAAAAATTCCATATTTTGGAACTCATTGTAAATTATAGTTCTTGATATTTGTGGAACTCATTGCGAATTATGTCAGTTTTTCAATCGAATGAAGATACAATTTCTAAGCCTACGAAATTTTTCCTATGCACAATTTATTTTATATGTGTGTGTGCGCGCGCACGAGCTAATTGGGACCAGCTAATTGGGATTATGGTTTCTTATTGAGTTATCAAAAGCTCCCCTCTTTCTCTCCCCTTCCAATTACAAATTATGAAGTATAGCAAGTTTTGGAGCTTTTATTGTGGTTGTGTATGTGAGAGAATTTTAAGAAGTTTAGAGTAAGATTAGATTTCTAACGATTAGTGCGTATGAGAGGTGTTTAGGAATTTTGAAGTATTATCAGACTTCTAATTATTAGTAATTTTTGTTGCTTCTACACATGAAGTTTGGATTTTTGTTTCCAATGATACTTTGGAGATCTTTTAATAAACTAATTTTTTTATTTTAACCGTTTGTCATGCTATAAATTTCTATCCAAAAGATAACAGTAAAAACTAAACTAACTCGACATTGATAAATTATGGACCAAATTGATACAACTAAAAGGTTAAAGATTAAATTAAAATATGGTGTAAATTTGGATAATGACCAAATACATAGTTTACCATTTACAGTAATATTGACGCTAGCTTGTATAGAGTTGCATATTGACGCTAGCTTGTCCTTGAATCCATATTGATGCTAGCTTGTCCTTGAATCCATTTTTTCAATGGTCGTGTATAGAGTTGCAATTTTTCAAAGTAAAATGAGAAAAACTATCTTGTTTTCTCATAGCTAAGTTGTAGTACTAAAAAGGCGAGGCAAAAATAGCCAAATATCACATTTTGGTAAAATTTGTGGCAAATTAGCAATGTTTCAAAAATATTTAAGAATGTATCACTTTTTTAGTACTTGAGTTTCACAAAATCGAGTTCTAAATAGTACTCGAGTTCAGTGAACTCGAATTCCGAGATGAATCATCAACATAACACTGCTGATCTGAAATTTGTGCAATTAAAAAAGTAATATAGTAATCGATATGACGGAAATAAAATACTTTTATAGTACTCGAACTTAACAATGTCGAGTACCTTGTTTTTTTTTTTTTTTTTTTTTTTTTTTTTTGACCTTTTGTTTTGTAAAAAGTAATACGGTACTCGTACAAAACTTTTCCTGCGAAGCCACCTATCCAATGGGTAAGACACTGTATCATATTTAAAAATGTATTTCTTGAGCATGAATCTACTGTTGGGTGCCGACACCCACATGTCCAGCCCACTCTTTTGCTTAGCTCATTAAATGAGCTTGTTGGACAAGTGCTGAGAAGTCAGCAAAGTGAAATGGGTTTGCTGGAGTAGCTTGACCGAAAGAGAAGAATTGGGTTCATCTTTTTCTCTATAATTATAGGGTCCGGTTAATGTGTGCCCTAAGGGCACATATTAAGTTTTTTACTTTTGGAAACTTTTTCTCGGGAATTGAAAAAGCTGTCAATACTTTTTCAATTTTCGAGAAAATTTTTTCCAAAAATGAAAATTAATGTGTGCCCTTAGGGCACACATTAGTAAAATTCATAATTATATACAAAAGTCCAACAACATTTATGAAGGAATGTACAAAAGTCAAGCCACATAAATGATGATGTGATATTAAACTTGTGAGACACGTTGAAGGAAGAAAAGAAAAAAAAGGATGAAGAAATATATTGTGAGACACGTTGAAGGAAGAAAAGAAAAAAAGGATGAAGAAATATAAAGTAAGGCCATTCGGCCATTTGGAAAAGGTGAAGAGTAAAGTAAGTGTGAAAATAGTCAAATATTACGTTTTGGTAAAATTTGTAGTAAATTAATACTGTTTCGAAAATATTTAACAATTTAACACTTTTTTAGTACTTGAGTTTTACAAAATCGAGTTCTAAATAGCACTCAAGTTTAGTGAACTCGAGTTTTTAGTGAGTCGCTAGCATGACACTGCTGACTTAGAACTCGTGTAATTAAAAAAAATAATGTGGTACTCGATATTAGTGAAATCGAGTATCACTTTATAGCACTCGAGCTTAGTCCTTGTTTGTTTGTTTGTTTTTTTTTTTTTTTTTTTTTTTTTTTCTACTTTCTGTTTCTGTTAGAATGGCTTGAATAGTCAAACTGAGTGGCTTGACATTAGTGGTTTTAACATATAAAGTATGAAATTGAGAAAATACACAAGCGTAACTTCTTTTCTTTTTTGTTGTTGAGAGAATACACAAGTGTAACTTAATCAATGCTTAAGTTTCGGTCCTTGTGATTCACGATTGCAAGCTAAACCAATCAGGATTTCCTAGTCAGCCTGACATTGAATCAAGCCATTTCTAGTCTTTGATACTCATTTTCTTGAGAGGAAGATAGTCTTAGTCGTTATGATTCAAAAATGTCGGTGTAGTACTTAGCAGAGAAAAATGACTGGACTACGAAGACCCGTGCCTCACGATGTTAAGTCAAGTCTTCCCCAGCCCCCTCTTTCGTGTGTGTTTCCTGGCAAGTTTGAAATACTCATGGGAATGCAGGGACAAATATTATCACCTACAGCTACCATATAGACTCACTCAATCAGTAAACAGTAATTTGTAGGAAAAATACTTAGAGAAGAAAACCAAAGGTGTACATTGAAATCAAACTAGATAACGTTTCCTAAGGAGCCTTTATTCCATGCCTAGAAACCATTTTCGGAATGGGCAATGCTAATCTATTTTAGTGTAAGAAATAAATCGTGGCTATTAAACGATTTGCCGATTACACTATTCAGATTCTTCAAAAAAAAGAATAAAAAATTGCAAACTTTGCAGCAATTCCACTATCAGTAATCTAATAGGGTCGCAATTGCATTATGAGTTTCTATTCAAAAAGAAATTTCCACGATGATTTCGTGGAAATCATGCCGGTAGATTCATGTAAATTTCTGCACTTCAATAGGGTTCAAAAAGACTATGCTTCATGATAATCACGTTGGTATTCATACAAAGTAAAAAATAGAAAAGCTAAAAGAAAAATAATATTTAAAAAAAAGGGGAAGAAAAGAAAAAAGTAGCACACTCGTTAAATTGACTTCCAGTCTTGGGTTGGCCGAAAAAAGTGCTAAAGAAGTTTTACAGAAAGATATTCAAAATATTGTATCTAAACAGAGTTTTACTAGATGGCAGACTATTTTAAGTGTTTTTTATTTTGATATTGAATATGTTAAAAGAGAAACTAATATCAATAGTTACACCGCCATGAAACTTGTCAAGTCAAAGAAAATGGCAAGCATTTATGGCCAAAGTGTCATCCACTTCGGCCAAAAGAAAAGAAGCATGAATTTGGTTTGCATGTCAGGTGTTGTTCCTGGCCATCTTCTTTGACAATTCATGAAGAACATTTAATGCAAGCTCTTGCATTTCTTCACACATGAAACTTCTTGAATATCATGCATCTTCCTGATATGGGCATGCAAGCCATTTAATAGTTTGTTGGCTAATGTCAAACCACTAAGTTTGACTATTCAAGTCATTCCAAAAAAAAAAAAAAAAAAAAAAAAAAAAAAAAAAAAAAAAGAGGTACTCGACTGTACTAAGCTCGAGTACTATAAAGAGATACTCGATTTCACTAATATCGAGTACCACATTATTTTTTTTTAATTACGCAAATTCTAGGTCAGCAGTGCCACGCTGGCAACTCACTAGGAACTCGAGTTCACTGAACTCGAGTACTAAAAAAGTGGTAGATTGCTAAATATTTCTGAAACAGTGTTAGTTTGCCACAAATTTTGTCAAAACGTAGTATTTGACTATTTTCATCGCAAGAGTAAGGCCATTCCTAAGTAAAATATTTGTACGAAACAAAAAGTAGGAAAAAAAAAAAAAGGTTAAACTTGAGTACTTTAAAGAAGTACTCGATTTTAGTAATATCAAGTATCACATTATTTTTTTAATTATAGAATTTCCAGATCAGCAGTGTCACGTTGCGACTCACTAGGAACTCGAGTTCACTGAATTCGAGTACTATTTAAAACTCGATTATGTGAAACTCGAGTACTAAAAAAGTGATAGATTACTAAATATTTCCAAAACAGAGTTAATTTGCCACAAATTTTGCTAAAACGTGATATTTGGCTATTTTCACAAAAAAGCCAACCCATAGTTCAATGGCTAAAGACAGTTTTACTTCAGTATTATTATTATTATTTTTTTTTTTTTGGGATGGATTGATTCTCCTAATTCAAACCCATCATAAGTTGTATTGAGTCAGAAGTGGAAAGCACTTGCTATCGTATCAAAAACGTAACCTCCTCAATGCTCAATTCCCTATCTAAAGCCAGTGGCCCAGTGCCACATTGTCGGCACTTTGAAATGTTTTTTTTTTTTTTTTTTTTTTTATATGGGACTTTGAAATGTTCTTTGTAGTGTATCGTTATAATCTTTTCTTTTTCTTTTTGACTGAGAAAATGGAAATTGCTTTCAAGGTGAAGAACACACAAAATCAATGATCAAATTGATCATTGTTCAGGGCCGGCTGAACTTATCTTGGGACTTAAGCTCCGCTTGGGAGGAGGGAATGGAATGGAATGGAAATGAATAAAAAGAATAATTTTAGAATATTCTTCTATTCTCTTGTTTGGGAGTTTTAATGGAGGGAATGGAAAGTTCATTTCCTTGTTTGGGAGTTTAAGTGGGAGGGAATGGAATAGGTAAGAGGGAACACTCATTCCTCTCTATTCCCATAAACCACAAATTTTCATTCCCCCCGAAATTGGGAGAAATGGGAGGGAATTGAATTAAATTTAATGATTTTTTTACTAAAACTCCCAAAATACCCCTATATATTCAACCCTTTATTTTAAAATAGGGGTCTAATAGTAAAATTGTCATAAAATGATTCTATTACATTTCCTCCATGTTGCTCTCAAACAGGATTACTTACATTCCATTCATTTTCATTCCTTTATTTTAAAACATCCAATCAAGGTTACTTGATTCCATTCCATTCCATTCTTTTCCATTCTTTTCCCTTGAATACATTTCATTCCTTTCAGTTCCCTTATGATCATCTCATTCCATTCCATTTCATTCTATTCTCTTATGAACTCCCAAGCGGAGCCTTAAGGTGACAACTTTAGCAGAGAGCCTGAGACATTTACTATATTTAAATATTAATTGAGTGATTTTTTTTTCAATTTAAAAATATTTTTTTCTTGGTTTTTAGATGTAAAATTACCACAAATTATGTTTTTGTGTTTTTAGTAATGAATTTTTTTCAAAAAATTATTAATTTTGATAAAGAGAGAAAGGCAGCATCTATGCACCTTGGATGTGTTTGAAAAATTGAAAATTTTTACAGTCTAAATATGTTACAAATAAAGGTGTTTGAAAAATTGAAAATTTTTACAGTCTTAAAATGTTGCAAATAAAGTAACGCCTAATAACAATCTGGGATGTTAATGTGTAAGCATCTAAAATGACAGCAAACACATATTGAGAAGAATTAAGAGGTATTTATGTTATTGAACAAAAAATAAAATAAAATAAACTTTTTGACCTTATCTACAATCATGGCACTTTTAGTTTGTGAAGAGAAAACAGCAGCAAGACAAAGTCCGTGACCTTTGTTGCTTCAAAGCAAATTCAAAACAAAATAATAAGGTTGTAACTTGTAAATGAACCAAACTATTTATGAATAGTTCGAGCTTAGTTTGAGAAAAGATTTTGTTGCTCTTCAGAAGAAAAGATTTAAGACCCAAAAATTGCACTAGTGGGCTAGAGTTTAAGAAAATGTTTGTTTGTTTAGACCCATGAACACTCAGATTGTTTAACCTAATATATTAGCCAAGTGATTACTTAGGTTAATTATTTAGATTTAGGTTGAACAATAATAAACATATCATGCAAAGCAGCGGGAAAGTAAATAACACCACAATATGATTACTCAGGAAAACTAATGAAACTATTCAGTTTTAAGGTAAAAAACCTAGAGAGGATTTAACCTAACTTATCCTTAAGGCAAACAAATCCACTACAGAGAATTGAAGTTTTTACAATCAGATTTAACCCTAAATCTATTACTACCTCCAATAGTAACTTACTGATATGACCACGTGCAAACTCCGAATCTACGAACTCCTTCTCTCTTGGATTTGCTTTGCACAAACACCCACGTTTGTGACTTTGAGATCTCACTCAAAAGGTTTAGCAACACAAACTCTCCAGTTTGTGACTCCAAGACCACCCTTGAAGGTTTAGGTCATCAGCAGTTGTTGATCTTGTTGCAACAACTTCAAATCTACTGGTTCTAATGGTATGAAAATGATTTCCGGTAATGACTTTGATAGAGGAAGTTACAATACCTTTTAGATCTCACAAGAGCACCTCTAAAGTCTCTAAGAGCTCTAAAAACATAGTTAAGGTTTTCCTTTATATACTAGAAGTGTTTCACCAAAAACGTTTAAGTAGAGGTTGGGGCGAAATAGAATCCTGTAGAAATTTCATGTCTGTGAATTTCGATTGATCGAACTTGTTTCTCAATTGGTCGAACTCTTTAGAAATTGAATTCTCCTTTCTGCAGCTTGAATGTTCTTGTATTCTAACTTGTAACACCTTGAGCATTGTCTAATCAAACTTACGTATTTAGGACTCTATATCTAGATAAGTTTATATTCATGGTTTGCCAATTGTTCTAAAGTTTTCTTGTAGCTTCCGCAACATCATTTAGAAAATGTCTCACCAACCTTTTGACCAACTTGAAAGTAAAACGTAGAGAGGGGCAGTAGGCAAAAAAAAAAAAAAAAAAAAGATATGAAAGAGAAGTAGAAAGGTCAAAACGTCAAAAGGTAAAGATAAGGATGTTGAGTAAAAATATAAAGTAATAAATGAAGGCATTAGAGCATTCTTATCAAATGTGCTAAAAATGCTAAATGCTATTTTTTAGCACCTCAAATGATTAAAACCCACCTACATTAATGCTATGTTTGGATGTTAGGAGAAGAAGGGAGAGTAGAGTAGAGGGAGGGAGAGTAATTTAATTACCTTGTTTGGATGTTTTTTAAAGAATGAGGGGGGGGGGGGGATTTGGAGGGATTTGAAGGAGTTTGGAAGGGTTTGAACTACTTCTAACCCCTCATTTTTAATTCTCCCAAATTAGAGAGATTTGGAGGGAGAGTAGAGCATAAAAATGTTTGACCAAATGAATTATCAAATTTACCCTTACCATATTAACAAAATTACAAATGAAAAGACTAATTATTCCTTTCCACCTTACTTAATTTTAAAAACATTCAAACAAGATGGAGGATAACCATCCCCCTCTACTCTCCTCTTCACTACTCTCCTTCCTTCTACTCCCCTCTACTCTCCTCTCTCTCAAAACTTTGAAATATAGCATAAATATGCTAAATCTTAAAAATTTTAGCATTGAGCTACAGTAGAATCTCATTTTTGAGACCCTACTATAGCAAGACGCTAAAATTTTTTAACATATTTTTTCTTTTTCTTTCTCCCACTCTCTCGTGTGCCGTGCGGCCCATGCCTTTCTTCTCCCCAAGCTTTCCTCTCTCTCTCTCTCTCTCTCTCTCGTTAGACTCAAGCTTTCCTCTCTCTCTCTCTCTCCACTTCTAGGTTGATGGTGTTGATCTGGTTGTTGTTGTCCTCAGGGGAAAAGCCAATCTTTCCGCCTTTGAGGTTGGTGATGTTGACGAAGACGGAGGAGCCAGGGGTGGAGCCAGTGGCCTAAAACATGGTGGCAATGCCATTGGTGATCTAGCATTGTCGTTGGTGATCTAGCGTGTAGTTGATGAGTGTGTTCTTGGTGGGTCTGAGTTTGTTCTTCGTGGGTCTAAGTTTGTGAAAATTTTCCATTCATCGTGGGTCTGGGTTTGTGAAATTTGTTCTTGGTGGTTTAGCAGTTGTGGGTTAGAGTTTGTGACTTGTTTGAGATTTGATTTTGAGTTTGTGATTTGTTTGTGGTTTGATTTTGGGTTTGTGACTTGTTTGTGGGTTTGGTGGTTGGGGTTTGAGGTTGTGGGTGGTGGTGGCTATGGCAGTGGGTGTGGGTGTGGGTTGTGTTGGCTGTTGGCAGTGGGTTTTAGTTTTGCAGTGGCTTAGGTGCGGTTTTATGGTGGGTTTCAGATCGGGGTGAGTTTTCGTGTGTGTGGGTGTGTGCTACAAAGTTGAAGAAGGGATGAACTTTCTTTCTTTTTTCTTTTTTTTTGATTTTGGTGGTTGGGGGTTGAGGTTGTGGTTGGCGGTGGTGGCTGTGGCTATGGCTGTGGTAGTGGGTTTGTTGGTAGTGAAAGAGATGAAAATGAGAATAAAAAATGATAAAAAATTAATATTTTAATGAAGTGGTAAAAAATATAAAATCTTTGATATTGGATGTATTGTAAAGTGAGGTGTTAAAATTAATAAAGTAGGTTTTTGAAATGGTAAATGCTAAATTTTTTAAAATCTTTGATGAGGATGCTTTTAACGAGGAGATGTTTTAAATGGATTTGTGACCCACTTTCCTCAACCTCTCCATAGTTTATTATTATTTGATTTTATATTTTGAATATATTTTAAATACAATAATATATATATATATATATTTATATTAATGGTAAACTCGAACGGTTAGATCAAAATAAGCCAATATCGAAATATTCAATTTCCATAGACAAACTGGAATGTACGCTAAAACGGAATTCACAATATTGCTAGAAACAAAACAAGTGAATGAAGAGAAACATTTTTTTAAATTCATCAATCAATAATGCTCATGGACCCACTTTGCCACTATTTGTCTGCTTGACGACTTGTGAATGGTAGAATTGTGGACTCACTATTTTTTTTTCTACCACTTACAACTTGTGCAAGTTGTAAAAATTGTTATGGTAGCAGGCTTACTCAAACCTTTCCATCTTTAGACTTTTTTTTTTTTTTTTTTGATTGGTTGGCAGTTTAGCTTTTAAAATATGTGTCACCAGCTAATCAAATTCAATGATATTTTAAGGTTCTATTTGGATACCGCTTATTACTGAAAACTAAAAACACTGTAGTAAAATAATTTTTAAATATGTAAATAATACCGTAAGACTCAGTTTTAAAATTAATTTTGTTAAAAAAATAATTTGTAAGTTTTATAAACAATACACGAAACCCACTAAAAACAAAAAGGCTGAGAAACGCAAAACACTCCTCTCAAACCCAGCCTAAGTGTGAACACTAAAGAATAGTCAAATTCAATGATCCAATTAATCAAATCCCTTTTTTCTCTTTCCCATTACCGTGAAAACAGATTGCGGGAAACATACCCAAATCTTAGACATATAAATGCTGTGGGGAGAGCTCAGAAAATTTTTAATAGAATTCTGAATCAGTTTGCAACCTTAAAAAGAAAGACCCATGGCATTGACTGGCATAAAAAAAATGTTTTCCGTCGTTTCTCTGGTCGCGTTGATCATGTTACATTCCTCATTCAATGCTGCTTCTGTTTCTGTGAAAGAAGAGGCAGAGGCAGAAATGGATGCTCTACTCAAATGGAAAAAAAGTCTTCAAAATGAAACCCAGTCACCCCTGCCTTCATGGAATCTCCTTCCTAGTAATGCAACCAATTCTTCTATGAATCAGAACAACAGCTCAAGCCCATGCAGTTGGTTCGGTATTTCATGCAACCAAGCAGAAAGTGTTACTAGATTAAACCTGACGAACTCAGGCTTGAAAGGTACACTTCATGAATTTCCATTCTCATATCTCCCCAGTCTTGCTTATGTTGATCTTAGCATGAATGAACTCTTTGGTACAGTCCCTTTTGAAATTAGTCACCTCTCCAAACTCAAATCTCTTAATCTGTCCTGTAATAACTTTTCGGGGGAAATCCTACCACAGATTGGCCTACTGACCCATCTTAAGGTGTTGGACCTTAGTAAAAATCAGTTAAACGGCTCAATTCCCATAGAAATAGGTAATTTGAGCAACCTGGCTTACTTGTTTCTCAATAATAATCAACTCTCTGCCTCCATTCCACTAGAAATTGGAAACCTTACCAATTTACTTATTCTGGAAATAAGTCACAACAATCTAGAAGGTTCCATCCCTCCTAGTATTGGAAAATTTGAAAAGCTAAAACAGTTGCACATTTGTGAAAATCAGCTCTCTGGCACCGTCCCCACAGAAATAGGGAATTTGAAGTCTCTTGTATCTTTAGGCCTTTATACAAATAATCTTTCTGGCTCCATACCCAAGTCGTTAGGAACTCTGAGCAACATATCTATCTTATGTTTATATAAAAATCAACTTTCTGGCACCATTCCAGAAGAATTAGGAAACTTGAAGTCCATAATTGCCCTTGATCTCAGCATAAATCAATTAAATGGTACTGTTCCAATTTCCTTGGGCAATTTGAGCAACTTAGAATGGTTATCCCTCCGCGATAATCAATTTTCTGGTCCCATTCCTCAACAGATAGGAAATTTAACGAAGTTGGCTGTGCTACAGCTGGATACAAACAACTTCACTGGTTTTTTGCCTCAAAACTTATGCCAAAGTGGTTCTCTTCAAAAGTTTTCCGCAAACGACAATCATCTCATAGGTCCAATTCCGAAAACTTTGAGGAATTGCACGAGTTTAATAAGAATCCGCCTTCAAGACAACCAATTCTTTGGAAATATATCAAACGATTTTGGTGTCTATGGTAACCTAAAGTTTGTAGACCTAAACCGCAATAGATTTTCTGGTGAAATCTCACACAATTGGGGTAGGTGTCCATATCTAACTGCCCTACGGATTTCTGGGAACAATATTAGTGGTGGCTTACCACCTAATATTGGAAACATCACTCAACTCCAGGAACTTGATCTTTCTTATAATGGGTTAGTTGGGAAGCCCCCAAAGGAATTTGGGAAGTTGACTTCTTTGGAGAAGTTGAAGTTGAATGGAAATCAACTTTCTGGCGATATACCTTTGGAGTTTGGATCGTTAACAAATCTTGATTATCTAGATCTATCCAATAATAGATTTGATAAGTCAATCCCTAGAAATATAGGGAACCTTTTGAAACTATACTATTTGAATTTGAGCAACAACAAGTTTAGCCATGAAATTCCAGTTCAAATGTGTGTTTTATCCCATTTGTTTAAGCTAGATTTGAGTTATAACTCACTTGAAGGAGAGATACCGTCACAAATTAGCAATCTTCATAGCTTGGAGATGTTGAATGTCTCCCACAATAACCTCTCTGGTGTTATTCCAATTGCTTTTGAAGAACTGCCCAGCTTGTCCAATGTGGACATATCCTATAATAAGTTGGAGGGTCCTCTTCCTAATAGCAAAGCATTTCAAGATGCTTCCATAGAAGCACTACAAGGTAATAAAGGGTTGTGTGGAAATGTTACAGGATTTCAACCATGTATGGCAAGAAGACAAGTTTCAAAAAAGGGGCACAAAATCATTTTCTTAATAATTTTTCCTCTTTTGGGAACACTTTCACTTGTAATGATGTTTCTTGGAATTTTCTTCATTTATCAAAGAAAAAGGAAGCACTCTCATACAAACCAAGCAAATAGCATGCATGATGAAAAGGTGTTCTCGATAGCAACATTCGATGGAAGAGCAATGTACAAGGAAATCATTGAAGCAACCCATGGTTTTGATGCTATGTTTTGCATTGGAAAAGGAGGACATGGAACCGTCTATAAAGCAAATCTACCATCAGGAAACATTGTGGCAGTAAAAAAACTCCAACCCTTGGGTGATGGTGAGATTGCACAACAAAAAGAGTTCTTCAATGAGATAAGAGCATTAACAGAAATTCGGCATCGAAATATTGTTAAATTGCATGGCTTTTGTTCACATTCACAAAACTCATTTTTGATTTATGAGTACCTTGAAATGGGTAGCTTGGACACAATTTTGAGGAATGATGGAGAAGCTAAAGAATTGGACTGGAATAAGAGGGTGAACATCATCAAAGGTGTGGCTCTTGCTTTGTTTTACATGCACCACGATTGCTCACCGCCAATTGTTCATAGGGACATATCAAGCAAAAATATTTTGCTGGACTCTCAATATGAGGCTCATGTTTCAGACTTTGGCATAGCTAAGCTTCTTAATCCAGATTCATCCAATTGGACTTCACTTGCCGGCACATATGGATATATCGCACCAGGTAATATACTCCTTTTTAAAATTAATGTAGAACATAGAGTATATGAGCACATTGGCATGATACTTTGTTTGTTTGCAGAGCTTGCTTATACAATGAAAATAACTGAGAAATGCGATGTTTATAGCTTTGGAGTTTTGGCTATTGAAGTGATCAAAGGAAGACGTTTAGGTGAAATGATCCCCATTCTATCTGCTTCAATTGTGGGGCAGAATTTGTTGTTGAAAGATTTGTTAGACATACGCCTTCCACCGCCCACAGTTCAGGTTGAGAGTCAACTGATGGTCATCACAAAGCTGGCAATTACATGCTTGCATGCTAATCCAGAGTGTAGACCAACTATGCACAAGGTTTCTCAACTGTTATCAACTCCAAATCCACTTTCCTAGGGTCACACAGTCTCACCAGGAAAGCAAGGATAGAGTGAATTGTTTGGAATGCTATATAATCTATCAAATTTACACTGCTGTAGCCGATTGCTTTTTTGAGATTATGTAATGCCTCTCGAGTACAACTAGCACTTTTACTGCAAGTATCTACAATGTGATGATATATGCTTTATTGCCTTTTTGTTATGCATTATAAAGATTTCAAATGTAAAATAAAGATTAGTGACGTATTTTAGTGATCTTTGGTTTTAGTCATTTATATTCCAACTGATTTATTTAAGGCATATTAAGAAAAGAAGAAGAAGGATATAGTTTCAATATGCTCTGTATATCCCTGTTGTGAAAGTCACATATTTGGATGCAAGATCCTTCCAGATCAATGATGGTAACATTCATTTCTTGACTGCAAGATTTCGTTAAGGAATTTAAGCAATTAGCAATCCCATACCTAGAACTAAGCTTTCACCCTAAAAACAATAAAATATAAAAAAGCTAACTCTTCACCTTTTAGTGACGAATTTAGACCAAAATCAAAAGAAACCTCAGCATACCCAGAAAAAAAGAAAGACAGAAAGAGATGGCATCTGCCTGTTGAAGCTGCAAATCAATCTTCCCGAGGTCAACTTTCAAAATCCACCATCAATTTGTTTAGTTTCTTGTTGCTTATCCTTTGCTGGTACACTCTTGTGTCCTCCAATCTACCCAAAAAATAATAATAATAATAATCAAATAAATATGTTGCTATAGTCTATACATAGAGTAAAGCTAGATTGTATAGAGTAAAGCTAGATAATGATCAAAATTATTAACGTCTTGGGCCTCTTGGCACCTAGCTAGATATGCAGTACATGAATACGATTACCTGCACCTACAGCTTGGTTACGCTTACGCATTCATTGCAGCATGCCTATGACCGTATTAGTTATCAAAGCATATAAAATGGGTCAACTAACGATTTGGTCGTTATTATTCGTTATTTATACAAGTTCCTCCCTCTATCATGACAATGAAGGAAATTGTTAATATATATATACACACACACACATATGTCGGAATATTTACATGTGAGTAGTGTAGTTGTAGTTGGTTAAGTAGTGTTATCAACTATTTGATTCGAATGAACTCTAACACCCTTAGATGTCTCTTCATTCTAGCCTTTATAAATACTTGAAAAGGACTAAGAAAATCCTAATATAAGAAGATCACCGCGGTTTCATTAAGTTATTGAATTTAAGAAAGAAGATCCTCTCTCATTTAGGGTCCGTTTGGTTGGAGAAGTGGAAAACTTTTGAGGATAGAAAATAGTGGGAGAATGGAAAAGTGGGAGGATAAAAAAAAAATTTATTTTCTTTCCTTTTTGTTTGGTTGAGAGTGGAAAAGTGGAGGGATGGAAAAAACCCTTATTAAAGAATGTTGCCAAATTAAAACAAAAAAGTGACAAATAACCACACAAAAAAGAGCAATTGCCCAAATTTATTATAAAAATTAAAAAAAAAAAAGTTCCAAAATAAATCACATCCAATAAAAAATAAAAATAAAATCTATCATGCCCAAGCCCTAGAAAATCAAAAGAAAAAAATATAAGAAAAGAAAAGAGGCAATGTTTATGCCCAAGAAAAGAAAAAAAAAAGTGGCAACTAGCAACGTGATTGCCCTAAAAAAAAAGGGGGGGGGGGGGGGGGGAAGGGGGGGGAAGGCAACATTATTTCCCCAAGAAGAGAGAAGAAAGAAAAAAAAATGCACCTTGAAAACATGGGCATTTTTGTCAATCAAACAAAAAAAATTCATCCCCACTCAGTTTTCTCTCCATTTTGGGGAGAAACCATTTTGGTGGGTCCAAGGAAAAAACACCTAAGACTCACCATTTATTTTCCTTCTTCCCTACCCAACCAAACACATTCCAAAAAAGTTTTCTTTCATATTTTCTCTCAAAAGTTTTCCATCCACCATATTTCACCTCCAAACAAACACACCCTTAAATCCTTCAATTCCAACCAATTTTTAACTAAGTTTGTGACAAATTACAATTATTTGATTTTTTATAGTTTACATGAAGATTTTAAAATCTCATGATTTTTTTTAAATGTTACTTGTTTCTAATCTAGCTAAAAATTAGAGAGAAATGAAGGATTTAACTGGGAGTCGATCATTTTCCTTAATTTTATTTAATTATTATTAATATATTTTTCTTCTATTCATTTGTCTTCTATCAACTCCATTAGATTGCATGAAGTTAGAACTTTTTTTTAAAAATATTTTACGAGTTTTAATTTAATGCCTTTAAAATAAACCTTTAATAAATTATATATATATATATATATAATTTGGATGTGGCAGGGTACCCCGAGGGCATCCGCAAGACCCGCTAGAACTGGGCGGAAAAAATACCCGCCCCGAAAAGGAAGTGGAATGGGGGCGGGGAATAGGAAACCCGCCCCAAACCAGCCCCATCACCATTTTCATACAAAATGTCCCTCTAGAAATTACTTTAGGATTTTGAACAGCTTTTGAGATGACCAAAACCATACAAACCTTTCAAGAGAACAGGCTTCAGAGGGTGGCAATAATATGTGAGCAAGCTTAGTGGCATCTTTGTTGCAACTGATGACATGGTTGAAGCAGAGATATCGGCCATAAGATGAGACATTTTCAAAGATGCAGGTGTGAGAGTCCACAATGAAGTTGAGATCCACAGTAACAAATGCACCATCTTCGTACATCTCAGCCGCTCCTTTCAAATATGGGTTTTTGATTGTTAGATGAGGAGGAGCCATCAGGAACCCTCCGTTTATGGACACCATGTTCACACATCGATCCATGGCTAAGGCCCATGCTGTCTTCTCGGCCAGGGTCTTTGATAAAGCGTGCCACAACTAATCAAATGCAAAATTTTGTCAATTCAATTGCATGTGAAATCTAATTTAAACTGCAGTATGTTATTTTTACATTGTGATTAATAAGTGCTAAAAAGTAATTGAAATTGTCGTTGAAGTGATAAATTGTTAATCAAAATGTGTGACTATAGATCCAATCCAATTTCAAAATGTGTAATAAATTGTTAATCAAAAATTGAAATTCCAAACCATTCAAGCAGTTGCATCTTTATGTCCACCCATAATAAGTCAACCACTCTTTAATAGTTTGTCATGCTGTTCTTATCTTGTAGACCCAATCCAACTATAAGGCAACAGCTCTTTAATTGTTTGTCCAATCCTATACAAACTAAATCAGGATTATTATCTTTTTATTTTAAAGTTGTGTTAATATAAAAATATTATAAATTTAAAAATTTTAATATTACATTCATTATAATTGCTTTTAATTATCAAACTAATTTTGTTTTTTTGTTTTTTTTTTTTGTTTGTTTTTTTTGTTTGTTTTTTTTTGTATATACAAGATTTGAACACAAATTCCTTTCTCCTTTTTCTTGCTAAATTCACTAATTCTTTATCCGAAAAAAAAATATTTAACCAGTTCAATTAACTAGAACCCATGAATATTCATAAAGTTTGCCCAAGCTTATAGTTCCAACCATAAGGCAACCAATCTTTAATAATTTATCCAATTCTATACAATCTACACCATAAAAGTCTAGGAACCTACTCCAAATCCATTTCAAATGAAATTCAGACATACATTTAAATCATCTCTTTCAATGTGAATTTTTTTTTTTTTTTACTGATTTCAATGTGAAATTATACTTTTACACAGTAAGCAAAATAAATTGATAAAATAGTTATGTTAATAGGTGCTTTTAGAGTAATTGTTAATAAATCATTTTAGGAAAGTTTTGACATTACTTTAATTAAAAATATAAAAAGCCATAAAAAATTTAGGAAAATGTTAGAGATACAAATTTTTTTATAAATTTTTTTACAAACGGTTGATATAGTGAATGATTATTGGTAAATAAAAAATTAATGTTATTGGTGGGCTTGAATGAGAACCAGTAAGAAGTTGGCCACAATAACAATATGTAAAAATGTTATAAAATAGTTTGTAACTGTAGCATTATTCAATATTTTAATTACTTTTTCTCTTCCCATAAAATATTTCTAAAAATATTTCTCAAACCAATATCTTTATAGCATCCATTAACTTTACCATTAATATAAAAATAAGCTCATTCAAACCTCAAACAAACAAGTATAAAAGTTAGGAAGCAAGCACCCTAGGAAGGTTGGAAAAGTTATAAACTACTCCCTCTGTCCCACTATGTTTGTCATGTTTGAAAAGTCAAATTTTTTAAGGAAACATTATTTATTGTCTTGTCTACCTTTTAAAAATGTATAAGTTTCCAAAACTACTCTTAAATAAATTTCTTGTTGATTTTCTTTTCAAATAATTTTGAAAATAAAATAGGGATATAATAAGAACATTAGTAAATTAATGACTTTTATTTTTAGAAATAGAACAATGTTTTGGGATATTCAAAAATGAAATAGAGGTCAAACAAAGTAGGACGGATGGAGTAATTATAATAGTAAACAAAATCTAAATTAGCATATTGAAAATATTTATACACACATCATTTTACACATACATCTCATGCATTTGAATATTAATTTAAACAATTTTTTGCAGCATGGTTAATGCATTGGTACCTTGAATTTTCTACAAAGATTAATGTCACTCCAATGCCACTCATCAATATCAGACGACATCGTATTACGGTCATCTCTCCATATAACGGCGATAGCAGATGATGTAAAGTCAAATTTGTCTATAGTGTCTATTCTTGCACAAGCTTCCAGCACATTGTGAGCTTCCCTGATCTCAACCTCCGCCATAAATTCCTGCACCAAACACGCCCTTATTATTAATTACATGCATGGAGCACCCACAGCTACTTCATTTTGCAGAATCATCCTATAATTTTCATTTTTTTGAATTTTCAACCCCAAATTACATGCCCCGTGCCCACCCTAGCTGTCATAGTACTGGACCAATTCGTACATAGTATTGGTTGGGAGTTTTAATGAAATGATGCAAGTTACGTTTATTCTACATTGGATTTAATTTTAGGTGTACATATGTTAGGAAGTGACCCTAAAACTAATTAAATGACTTTATCATTAAGTGCCCATTTGTTTGGGCGTTTTGAGCCCAAAAGTTGGCTTTTCAAAAAAGCCAGCTCCCACTATGTGTTTGATTAGTATAAAACGCAACTTTTTGTTAAAAGTTGCATTTTGAGTTTGTGAAAAAACGCGCGTTTGCAAAAAGGAGCTCAGGAGGTCCATAATCAGAAAGTCCATACGCGTTTCATCAATTTACTGTTGAGGCAGTGTTAAATTACCAAATTGCCCACTGTGCTGCTACAAAGGTCCTCTCCGTGCTGCTCTGCTACAGAACAAACACTACAAACACAACAATCTTTCTCTCAAACATCTCTAAACTCAAGCATAATAAGATTATTAGAATACAAACTCAAAAACACAATTTTAAAATTAATCAAATCATAACAATAAAAGCAAAAAAAAAAAAAAAAAAAAAAAAAAGAAGAAGAAGAAGACAACAGACAGAAGCCATCTGACCCATCTGGGCTGGGTTAGGGACGAAGATGAGCAACAGCACGAAGATGAGAGCTCCCTGGAATGTTCTTGAATGAGGGAGAAAAGGACAATTTTCTTATCGCAAAGTGAGTTTTGGAATCAAGTAAAAAAAAAAGGGGGGGAGAGAGAGAGAGCTAGAGAAAGAAAGAGAGAATAGAGCTCCCTGGAACGTTCTGAATAAGGGAGAATGACGGAGAAAATAAGGAAAATAAAAGAAGGGGGTAGAGATAGTGGACACGTGTGTGGAGGTAAAAAACAAGAAAAAAAAAAGAAAGAAAAAGAAATGAAACATATGGCTGAAAGTGAAACGAAGAAAGGAAAAATAACATAAAAAATAAAAAATCCTAATTGAGAAATGCTACAGTAATATTTTCACAATATTTTCATAATAAATTTTAAGTAACAAATTGTTATTAGTTAATATTGGTTAGTAAAAAAATAATTTCAGTGGTGGGTTCAAATTAGAACTAGTAACAACTTTCCACATAAATTTTGTTGTGAAAATATTGTGAAAATTATTGTGAATGTAACACTTCTCATAATAAATGTTACACAGTAAGTTATTATTGGTTCTCACTTGGACCTACTAATGACATTATTATTTTTTTATCTACCATTAACAACTTGTCATATAGACTTTATTGTGAAATTTTTGTAAAAATGTTGTGTCCATAACTTGCATGAAGAGAGATAATTAAAACAAAGAATTCTTTTATATATATACATATATATATATATATATATTGTCATTTTTGGTAATTTATAACTCAAACCTCCACTTTTATAAATGCTAACCAAATACTCAGCTTTTTCAAAAAACACTTTTTAATAGTTTTTACCAAACACTCAGCTTTTTGAAAACCACTTTTTCATTATGCACTTTTTGAAAACTCAACTTTTTGAAAAAGCTCAACTTCAAAAAGCTGAACTAAACTCACCCTAAGTAAGATGCTTCCATAAAAGCACTACAAGGTAATAAAGGGTTGTGTGGAAATGTTACCGGATTGCAACCATGTATGGCAAGAAGACAAGTTGCAAAGAAGGGGCACAAAATCATTTTCTTAATCATTTTTCCTCTTTTGGGAACACTTTCACTTGTAATGATGTTTCTTGGAATTTTCTTCATTTATCAAAGAAAAAGGAAGCACCCTTGTACAAACCAAGCAAATAACATGCACGATGAAAAGGTGTTTTCGATAGCAACTTTTGATGGAAGAGCAATGTACGAGGAAATCATTGAAGCAACCCATGGTTTTGATGCTATGTTTTGCATTGGAAAGGGAGGACAAGGAACTGTCTATAAAGCAAATCTACCATCAGGAAACATAGTGGCAGTAAAGAAACTCCAATCTTTGGGTGATGGTGAGATTGCACAACAAAAAGAGTTCTTCAATGAGATAAGAGCGTTAACAGAAATTTGACATCGAAATATTGTTAAATTTAATGGCTTTTGTTCACATTCACAATACTCATTTTTTATTTATGAGTACCTTGAAAAGGGTAGCTTGGACACAATTCTGAGGAATGATGGAGAAGCTAAAGAATTGGACTGGAATAAGAGGGTGAACATCATCAAAGGTGTGGCTCTTGCTTTGTTTTACATGCACCATGATTGCTCACCATCAATTGTTCATAGGGACATATCAAGCAAAAATATTTTGCTGGACTCTCAATATGAGGCTCATGTTTCAGACTTTGGCATAGCTAAGCTTCTTAATCCAGATTCATCCAATTGGACTTCACTTGCCGGCACATATGGATATATCGCACCAGGTAATATACTCCTTTTTAAAATTAATGTAGAACATAGAGTATATGAGCACATTGGCATGATACTTTGTTTGTTTGCAGAGCTTGCTTATACAATGAAAATAACTGAGAAATGCAATGTTTATAGCTTTGGAGTTTTGGCTATTGAAGTGATCAAAGGAGGACATCCAGGTGAAATGATCCCCATTCTATCTGCTTCAATTGTGGGGCAGAATTTATTGTTGAAAGATTTGTTACACACGCCTTCCACCTCCAAGAGTTCAGGTTGAGAGTCAACTGATGGTCATCACAAAGCAGGCAATTGCATGCTTGCATGCCAATCCAGAATGTAGACCAACTATGCACATGGTTTCTCAACTCCTATCAACTTAAAATCCACTTTCCTAGGGCCACACAATCTGACCAGGACAAGCAAGGATATAGTGAATTGTTTGGAATGCTATATAATCTATCAAATTTACGCTGCTGTAGGCGATTGCTTGTTTAAGATTATGTAATGCCTCTCGAGTACTACTAGCACTTTACTACAAGTATCTGCAATGTGATGATATATGCTCTATTGCCTTTTTGGTATGCATTATAAAGATTTCAAATGTAAAATAAAGATTAGTGGCGTATTGTAGTGATCTTTGGTTTTAGTCACATATTTGGATGCAAGATCCTTCCAGACCAATGATGGTAACATTCATTTCTTGACTGCAAGATTTCATTAAAGAATTTAAGCAATCCCATACCTAGAACTAAGCTTTCACCCTAAAAAAATAAAATATAAAAAAGCTAACTCTTCACCTTTTAGTGACGAATTTAGACCAAAATCAAAAGAAACCTCAGCATACCCAGAAAGAAAGAAAGAAAGAAAGAGATGGCATCTGCTTGTTGAAGCTGCAAATCAATCTTCCTGAGATCAACTTTCAAAATCCACCATCAATTTGTTTAGTTTCTTGTTGCTTATCCTTTGCTGGTACATTCTTGTGTCCTCTAATCTACCCAAAAAAATAAAATAATAATCATAATCAAATAAATATGTTGCTATAGTTTATACATAGAGTAGAGCTAGATAATGATCAAAATTATCATTATTAATGTAGACCTTAATAATGATCAAAATTATTAAGGTCGTTGCTAGATTCAATACCCGAATACGATTACCTATACCTATAGCTTGGTTACGCTTACGCATTCATTGCAGCATGTCTATGACCGTATTAGCTATCGAAGCATCTATAATAGGTCAACTAACGATTTGGTTGTTATAATTCGTTATTTATACAAGCTCCTCCCTCTATCATGGCAATGAAGGAAATTGTTTATATATATATGAAATATTCATATGTGAGTAGTGTAGTTTGTTAGGTACTGTTATCAACTATTTGATCGGTGTTTTAATTTAATAATAAAGAGCTATCATCAAGAATGAACGCTATAGGTTGAAAATCTCTCTAAAAAAAACCATTCAAAAAAAAATAAATAAATAAACACCTTAAATGACTCTTCATTTTAGCCTTTATAAATAGTATATTGACAAGGACTAAGAAAATCCTACCATAAGAAGATCACCACGGTTTCATTAAAGTTATTGAATTTAAGAAAGAAAATCCTCTCATCAAAAAAAAAATAATAATAATAAAAATAAATAAATAAATAAATAAAAAGAAGAAAGAAAATCCCCTCTTATTTAAATCCTTTAATTCCAACCAATTTTTAACTAGTTTGTGACAAATTACATTTATTTGATTTTTATAGTTTACATGAAAATTTTAAAATCACATGATTTTTTTTTCAATGTTACCTATTTCTAATCTAGCTAAAAATTAGAGAGAATTGAAGGATTTGAATGGGAGTTGATCATTTTCCTTAATTTTATTTAATTATTGTTAATATATTTTTATTCTATTCAATTATCTTCTATCAACTTCATTAGATAATATGAAGTTAGAACTTGTTTTTTAATGTTTTACTAGCCTCTGAGCACATGCATGAGGTTCTTCTATTTTTTTGGTAAAGATTAATAATTTGTATTTATTATAATTTGAAATTTCTACTTTTTCCAATCACAAAAAAAAAAAAAAAACAAAAAACAAAAAAACAGAAAAAAAAAAAAAAAAAACTAAGGGTGTAATGAAATTTTTTTAAAAAAATTGAAAAAAAAAAAAAAAAAGAGGACAAAAGAAACAAATACATCGTGATGAAGTCAAAAAAAAAAAAAAAAAATGAATACGTGGGATGAATTTTGTAGATGGGAGGAGTTTTAAAACTAACAAAAGAGTAATCCTATTTTGTAGGGAGTTAATGAGTAGAAGTAGGAATTTAAATCAACGTAAAAGTAGAAGTTTATTAGAAGTAGGAAAGTATTTCAACGTAGAAGTAGGAATTTATTATTTTTGTCAATTTACTATTTTAACCATATTTTTAAGTTTTAGGTAAGAGTATTTTTGACAGTAAAAAAAACAATAACTAACTTTCTATTTCCAATTTATTATTTTAATTTCATTTTAAAGTTGTTGGTTAATTACTTTAGGGGGTATTTTTGACCAAAAAAAAAAAAAAAAGCAATAACTAACTTTCTGAATCCTCTTAATATATACAGACAAATGAGTTTTACTTTAATGCCTTTAAAATAAACTTTTAATAAATTATATATATATATATATATATATAATTTGGGTGTGGTAGGACCCACTAGAATGGGGCGGAAAAAAAAAACCACCCCAAAGAAGAAGTGGGATGGGGACGGGGAATAGAAAACCCGCCCCAAACCTGCCCCATTGTCATTTCTATGCAAAACGTTCCTTTAGAAGTTAATCAGGATTTTGAACAGCTTTTGAGATGACCAAAACCATACAAACCTTTCAGGAGAACAGGCTTCAGAGGGTGGCAATAATATGTGAGCAAGCTTAGTGACATCTTTGTTGCAACTGATGACATGATTGAAACAGAGATATTGGCCGTAAGATGAAACATTTTCAAAGATGCAGATGTGAGAGTCCACGATGAAGTTGAGATCCACAGTAACAAACACACCATCTTCGTAAATCTCAGCCGCTCCTTTCAAATATGGGTTTTTGATTGTTAGATGAGGAGGAGCCATCAGGAACCCTCCGTTTATGGACACCATGTTCACACCTCGATCCATGGCTAAGGCCCATGCTGTCATAATCTAATTGGATAAAACTAAAAGTAATCAGGAACCCTCCGTTTGCCTGATTGTGATTTATTGATTATAATTACTTCTTTAAAAATTAATTTTGATTAATCATGTATCATAATCTAATTGGATAAAACTAAAAATAATCATGAAGATGCATATACCAGATAATTTTAAAGTAACTAATAATCTCACAAGGAAGTGGAGTGAATTTAAATATCTAGTTAATTATATTTAATTTAAGATAATTAATTAATATTTAAAATCCATAAATGACCCCTTATAATATCTAACTTTAAAATGGCCAAAAAAAGAAAACAGGCTCAAAGTCAGATTTCTCTCAAAGGATAATCAGAAAAACGTCCAAATCTGTATCAGATCAAATAAGGACTAGGTGTTTATTTCCGATCTAGTACCTTAGTGCTTTGCAGTCCATTGTCCCAAGCCAATATGGTCCATGGCTTTGCATGGTAGAAGTTGCTCATTCATATCAAGGAAACTCTTCCTCAGTGGACGGAGCCAGGATTTTACTTTGGAGACAAAAGTTTTTATATAACACTAGCTTTCTTCTATTTTTTGAGTAAGAGTTAATTTAAAGCATTTATTATACTTTGGGAATACTACATTTTCCAATCACACAAAAAAAAAAAAAAAAAAAAAAAAAAAAAACTAAGGGTGTGATGAGTATTATGCGTTAACAAGTGAAATAATTTTTCATCACACCCCTAGGTTTTTTTTGTGATTGAAAAATGTAGTAATCCCAAAGTATAATAAATGCTCTAAATTGACCCTTACTCAAAACGCAACTATAAGTAAACCTATTGCCACGTTTATAAGTAGTTTTAGCCGCGTTTTTAGCTATAGAGAAAGTCTATAACCGCATTCATAAACATGGCTATAGGTCTAGCCAAATATATATATATATATATATATATTTAAAGGAGGACCTATAGCCACGTTTAAACACGGCTATAGGTTAAGTCTATAGCCACGTTTTAAACGTGGCTATAGACTTACATTTAAAAAAAAAAAAAAAAAACACCCACCGAAACACAATTTTTTTTTAAAAATATATTTTAGTCTATAGCCACATTTCAAACGTGGCTATAGACTTACATAAATAAAAAATAAAAAAACACCCACCGAATGGGTTCAATACTTGTAAACATAATTTTTTTTTAAAGGAGTCCTATAGCCACGTTTGAAACGTGGCCATAGGTTAAGTCTATAGCTGCGTTTTAAACGTGGCTATAGACTTACATTAAACAAATAATAATAATAATAAAAAATACACCCACTAAAACACACACAATTTTTTTTTTATATAATATATTTTAGTCTATAGCCACGTTTAAAACACGGCTATAGGTTAAGTCTATAGCCACATTTCAAACGTGGTTATATACTTACATAAAAAAAATAAAAAATAAAAACCCACCGAATGGTTTCAGTGTAAACACAATTTTTTTTTTTTTTTTTTTTTTTAAGGAGAACCTATAGCCACGTTTAAAATGCGGCCATAGGTTAAGTCTATAGCCACGTTTTAAACATGGCTATAGACTAATATATATTAAAAAAACCCACCAAATGGGTTAAGGAGAATGTGGAATATGCCATAGAATATTCTATGGCATATTCTACAATATTCCAATTAAAAAAAAAAAAAAACAAACAAACAAACAAACAAACAAAACACGGATGGCTTCCTCCGTAAACAAAAATGGAATATGCCATAGAATATTCCTAGAATATGTTAGGATTAGTGCCCTTAAATCCTATTGTATGATGCTATGTATGATATTAAGTTTGACATTGTGTATGACATTATGTATGACTTAATATTGTGTTTAATGAATTTGTTTTATTATTATCTGAAATAATGGTAACATGAATATTCGAACATTATCATTTAGTCCATGAGATTCATAGTATGTGATTTATGTGAAAAGTCACAGAAGATATAAATCACAGCTTCTTTGTAAACTCAGAATTATAGTTCGTAGTCGGTAATGAAATTGGGCATTTCATCTGCGAAGACTATAACATATCAACCACGATGATTTGTCTTGATCATGGAAGTGGAGAGTTCTGGTTGATGTGTTAATATGTTTTAAGAGTTAAGACATATTGAACTGGACCGCTATGAGATTTATTATTTTTCTAAGGACTGTCAAATGAATAATAAATCTCACGACTTGTATTTGCATGAACTCTAAATCCTGAGAGAGTAATAGACTTGATCATGAGGTGTAGGTTGCTTTAATATATCAGGAGTGAGATCTAATGTAATGGTCAAAACTTTAGTATGTTAGGCAGCCACATTTAGTGTTGATGGAACATGTATTCTCAAGATGGAATTCATAGTCTCTTAATGGAGATATAAAGTATTCCCTTGAGATAAGTTTAATGAGTTTGTTATTCAGAGAGTTAGGCCTAACCACTTTAGTAAGACTAAAGTATATATTTATGGAATTGGATTTCAAAAATATATGATGAATAACTTAAAAGGATTAAACCGGGTACTCAAGGATTAAGATGTAGTAATATACAAAGTGGCAGTCTACATTAATGATTTTGTATTACTATGAATATTTTATGAAAGGGTTGCATATATAATAAAGTGTTGGGATATAATTGATAGATAAGGCCTAGAGTGCAACTATATTTATATAGTGATATTAAATATAGTTAATGGTAACTTTGGACTTATCAAGAGTTGACAGAAAAGCCCAAGGCCCATTGGAGCTAGTGTCTTATTGGTCCCTTTTGGTCCCACTCCAAGCCACACACTTAAGCTCAATTGGAAAGGCCCAAAAGGCCAGCCCAATTAGATAATTGGTTAGATACAAAGGGAAAAACGTACAGAATTTTCTGTGTGTGAAAAACAACATTGTAATGGTGTGGAAGTGAGTGTATGTCACTCTCTAATCATCCTTTTGTAACCAATTGAGAGTCCACACTTCTTGGGCGTTAGTGGAATTGGAGTGAAGATTAAAAGTATTCCTAAGTGCTTCAATCTTCGGTTTTGAAATTCACCGCTTCAAGGTACACTCTCTTGTTCTCAAATTCTGAAATTTACTTAACGCATGTTATCAATTTCAAACGATATAGATCCGTTATTTTTTCCGCTGTGTTCACAATTATTTCCATCAGAATATTCTATGGCATATTCCAAAATATTCCATAAAAAAAATTAAAAAAAAAAAAAAACTGAGATTTCAAAATATGAAATCTCAGACTTAACCAAGCACTTGTAGGGAAAAAAAAAAAAAAAAAAAAAAAAAAAAAAAAAAGCTCGTTCACAGTCTCTCTCTTTTAACTCTATCACTGTCTCTCTCTTTCAAAAAAGCTCTCTCACCACTCGTATTAATCTCAAAACTCTCTCAATCTCTCTCTTTCTTGCTGATGCTATATGAATGAGTTTGTAAAAATATGGGGTTTTGTTCATTGTTGTTTGAGTTTTGTTCATTTTTTTTCCCTTTAACTTTTTGTCTCTCTTTGTAGTAAATCTGAAGATTGAGTCTCTCTTTGCTTTAGATTTGAAGATTTTGAATCAATGAAGCTAAAGTTCCTCAAAAAATTATCTCTCTTTGCTTTATTTTTCTCTAACCCATGGCAGAAATTTTTTTGCTTTTGTTTGATTGTGTTTTGATTAATTTTTGGTTTGAGCATATTGACTCTTTTATATTAAGAGAGATGCTACATTTATAACAATTTTACAACAAATCACAAGTGGTTAGTTGTTATTGGTTCAAATTTGAAACTAACACTAAGATTATTTTTTTGCCCCAACAATAACAACCAATAACAACCTGCCACTTAGGATTTGTTGTAAAAATGTTGTAGACATATCATTTCTCATATATTAATTTGCTCTTTACAATCCCATATACAAGAATTATGGTTAAGTTAGTCATATGACAGCATATTTGGTTTTATTACAAATAAATACTTTCCATTCTAAACATTTTGTATTCAAACGTTCTTATTTGAATATGACATAGTAACATCATATATGGAAGATTTTTCAACACTTAAGTGTAGAGTTATTGCTGAATTATTTTATGTTATAATAAGTTACCATATGTACACAAGTATTTACTATTTGGTTTAATGGAAAGTGGTCAAAATAGCTAGCAATTTTTTGTAATATATATTCTGAAACGGTCAATTTGACACGTGGAGGTAATTGGTATTTTATAACCTTTATAGATGATTTTTCAAAATATTCATATATCTATCTTATGAAAAACAAAAGTGATGCTTTTGAAAAATTATCAATTTTCTTAAAAGAAGTTGAGAATACTTTTGATAAAAAGGTCAAAAGGTTTAGAACTAATAGAGGAAAAGAATATGATACTTTTGGTCTTAATAATTATATTCAATCTCTTGGTATTGTTTATGAGACTACTGCCCCTTATTCTCCATCTTCAAATGGAGTAGCTGAATATAAAAATAGAACTCTTATAAATTTAACTAATGCTATGCTTGTTAGTTCTGGGGCTCCTAAATATTTTTGGGGTGAAACTGTTTTAACAGCAAATTTTGTTTTGAATAGAGTGCCTCATATAAGACTTTTTTTTTAACTCCTTTTGAATTATGGAAAAAATATAAACCAAATTTGAATTTTTTTCAAAGTTTGGGGTTGCTTAGCATATGTGAGGCTACCTGATCCTAAAAAACCTAAACTTGGGGTAAATGCTTCTACATGTGTATTTTTGGGTTATTCTTTATATAATACAACTTATTAATTTTTTGATATTGATAATAATACAATAATTGAATCTAGAGATGCAATTTTCATGAAAATAAATTTCCATTTAAATATAAAAATAGTGGGGGTTTTGAACAACAAGAGAAATTTGAATATTCAACATCTAAGTCAAAAGATGTTAATGAATATGAGGTTGAACCTAGAACAAGTAAAAGACCTAGAATTGACAAGGTTTTTGGTCCTAAATATTATGTGTATAATTTACAAAGTGGCCCTACTTATTTAGAAGAAGATTTATCTTCTCTTGATTCAGGTTTTTGGAAAGAAGCCATCAATGATGAGATGGATTCTATTATCTCTAATAATACTTGGAAACTTGTAGATTTACCTCTAGGTTTTAAAACAATTGGATGTAAATGGGTACTTAGAAGAAAATTAAAACCTGATGGATCTATTGAAAATTTCAAAGCAAGGCTTGTAGCTAAAGGTTTTAAACAAAAAGAAGATATTGATTTTTTTGATACTTTCTCTCCTGTTACTAAAGTTACATCTATTAGATTATTGATTGCTATATCAGCTATTCATAATTTGATGATACATCAAATGGATGTAAAGACGGCATTTCTAAATGGAGATTTAGAAGAAGAAATCTACATGGAACAACCAGGAGGTTTTACAATGCCAGGTAATGAGCACAAGGTATGTAAATTATTAAAATCTTTATATGGTTTAAAACAAACACCTAGACAGTGGCATGAGAAATTTGATCAACGTTTGCTTTCTAATGGTTTTAAAACAAATGAAAGTGACAAATGTATATATTATAAAACTTTTGATGATGCTCGTGTTATAATTTGTTTATATGTTGATGATCTTCTAATTTTTGGTCCTAATATGGATATTATAAATGCTGCCAAAATCCTTCTTAAAAATAACTTTGATATGAAAGAATTAGGAAAAGCTAATGTGATTCTTGGCATGAAAAATTCTTGAACTTCAAATGGCATATTTGTAGATCAATCTCATTATATAGAAAAAAAATCTTGAAAAAATATAATTACTTTGATTCTAAACCTGCAAGTATTCATTTTGACTCTAATGTGCATCTTTTTCTTACTAAAGATGAAAATGATATTTACAATAAAAAGGAATATACTAGTATTATTGGTAGTCTTAAATATGCTATTAATTGTACTAGACCTGATATTGCTTATGTCATAGGAGTTCTAGCAAGATTTACTAGCAAACCTAATTTTGAGCATTAAAATGCCATGACTCAATTAATGAGATATTTAAAAAGAACTGCATACTATGATTTGCTATATCAAAGATATCCAGTTGTTCTTGAAGGATATAGTGATGCTAGTTGGAACACCTTATCAGGTGATTCTTTGTCTACCACTGGATATGTATTTACATTAGGTAGTGGAGCAATATGTTGGAAATCTAAAAAACAACAAATTATTGCTATATCCACCATGGAGGTAGAATTAATTGCCTTATCTTTAGCTAGTGAAGAAGCGGGTTGGTTACGTGATTTATTATCTGAAATTCTCATGTGGGAGAAACTTATTTCACTCGTCTTAATTCATTGTGATAGTACTGCCACTATTGGTAAAGTGCACAATAAATACCATAATGGTAAATCCAGATCTATTAGAAGAAAACACAGTACTGTGAGATCATACATAAACAATGGTACCATAAATGTTGATTATAATAGTACAAATGATAATATTGCGGATTCATTAACTAAAGCACTAGCTAGAGAAAAGATCTAGATAGCATCAAGGGGGATGGGACTTAAGCCCAAAGAAGAATAAACTACCTATGAGGATACCCTACCTAGGGACTGGAGATCCCAAAAACTAGGTTCAAAGGGAAAAACTAATCATAGAGTAGTTTGATTAACATGCACTAAATATATGTCTAATACTCATGTCCCTCCCTATGGTGTACGTGCATGTATCTTGTAACGTTAAATAGGATGAGTTTTTATTTATTAAAAAACTCTTGATGTGGACTATAGCTCTTATGAGTGGGATGTTAGAGTTACAAGAACATCCTTGATAGCCACAACTAAGTGAGCATGGAAGTGAGGTTGCTTCCTTAGAGAATGGGGCTTGTTCTCTAAATAGCTCATGGATGTTGGGATTAAGCACAAGGCCGTAATGTGTTGGCTTAGAAGCTCGTGGTAGAGTACTAGAATATTATGTGTGTAATGTAATGTTTTGTATCCATACAATAAGTGGGAGATTGTTGGATATTTTTATAAAAAATATCATATTTATTTTAATTGAGGAAATCAATTATCCCTTAATGTCAGATACGTTGATAGCTAAATTTTGAAATTCAAATATAGTTCAAAATTTGAATAGCCATTGTCAATGGCTTTTAATTAGGAAATTTCTAATCATTAATGTAATATTAATACCATCATTGACAACATATTTGGTTTTATTACAAATATATAATTTCCATTCTAAACGTTTTGTATTCAAACATTCTTATTTGAATGTGACATAGTAATGTCATATATGAAAAAATTTTCAGCACTTAAGTATACAGCTATTGCTGAATTATTTTATGTTATAATAAATTACTATATATGCACAAGTATTAATGGAAAGTGGTCAAAACAGCAGCAATTTTTTGTAATATATATTCTGAAATTTTCAAAAAGGTATTCTAATAAAGTTCAGCCACGTTAACTATGGGCCATTAATTACATAGCATTATGACATATTTCCCTTGTTCTCAACGTATAGATTTGGCAAAGACATGTTTTGATGTCCGTTTATATATATATATATATATATATATAGAAAGAGAGCTATTGATTATATATTGATTTCAATAATTTTATGACCATTTAATTGATATCAAACCCTTTTGATTCTTTGGTTAAGGACAAGTTACATGTCCGGCTCTATATATATGGAAAGAAATAAAAGTTTCAAAAAACATATTATTTTTTGAATTACAAAAACTACAGACTTTCAAAAACAATTTTTATTATAGTTCTAAACACTTACCATCTATTGCTTCTTACTATTCACAAAAATATATTATCTTTTACTAAATTTTTTGAAAAAAGAAAGTACTATAGAGAGCTTCTATCCTACAAGCAGTGTAACAATTTTTATTATAGTTCTAAACACTTACCATCTATTGCTTCTTACTATTCACAAAAATATATTATATTTTACTAAATTTTATGGGAAAAGAAAGTACTGTAGAGAACTTATATCCTACGAGCAATGTAAGCTCGCAAGGATAATCAGCAAAGGTGGCTGGGCTGTTATATCCTGGGGATAACATGCAAAAATATTTTGTCCAACTATATCAAATATACCGTAAACGACACGATTTGTCTTAAGATAGTGACTTGGTCCACGCCTCATCTTCGTCACCTCTTTTGGTAAAATCAAATTGTGTAATTTTTAAGGAAAAATCAGGTATTACCTCTCCTTTATTTCTAACAAGATCTAAAATATAGAAAGAAAGTAGAAGACCATGCAAAAATTCTGCCATTTGGTATGTCTAATTAGTTGACACGTCATATTTCACTTAAGTTAGTGCTATTTGGCATTTCCTAATCTTTGACATGTGGACCAATTATACCACATGCATGCTATTTTATTTATTTGGATTCTCCCACATGACATACATGACATGTGAACCAATTATTCCAAAAATTCTGCCACATGTCGTACATGCATGCTATACCACATGCATTTATACATATTTCCTCAAAAAAATAAAAAAAGTATACATACATTTGTAAGAACTTGCCTCATGCCAAAATATATCTCAATTGCGTGGATTAGCAGGTGTACTGGTTGGAATACACAATGAAATTAAAATCTTTTACCACATGCATGTTATTTAAAGGCACTAAAATTGTAGAAACTTAAATGACTAATAATTAAAAAGGGGAAAAAATTCCTAATACGAAGAAGGTTATTTAAAAGAACAATAATTAAATTGCTTTATACCATTAAAATAAACAAATATACTCCTAAAATTATGGGCCAGTCACCTAATACAATAATTAAATCACTCCTAAAAAACACGTATTTCAAAAATGTAAAACCATCACACATCTTTAGAGCGATACTTACTCCACAAATATAAGTACTTGTAAGGTGTGAGGGGGAATAAAGGTCAGGGTTCAAGTCTTCAGAAAAGAATTTCACACACATTTACATTTATATTAGGTTAGAATAGAATTTCTATCTTATATATATTAAAAAAAAATGCAAAGCATTTAAACGCAAATATGTTTGTATGTTTAAGGTTTAAGTGATAGTTAAGAAGATTTTACCAATTGAGTTAACTAGAACCCACGTTTATGATTTAAACCTGAATGTCTAATCTAGTTTAGTATCATACCATATAATATATAATATATAATATATATAAGTTGAGTCCTTGATTTCACTTCTTTTAATCATTTATCATAATTTTGTACTTTAATACACAAATCATATTGTCTTTGCCTCAAATGACCTAATGTATATATGTATTATGATAGTCAATTTAGCTAGGGCTTGTTTGGTATGTTATAATAAATCCTATAATGAAATGGTTATTCATAAGGTAATGTATTTAAGTTGATGTAGGTTTTTTTTTTTTTTTTTTGGGGGGGGGGACGTAGTAGAAACGGATTCACCATTGGCTCTGTGTATTTGGAAACCGTTTGTGTAACCAAAAATGTAATGTTAGCCTTTTTGTGAAACAACTGAAAAAATCTATTTTTGTAGGGGAAGAAGATAAGTGAAGAAGCAGTTTTCGATTCCTTTGATGCTAGAAAATAGGAGAGAGAAAATTTAAAATGAAACGACCACTTCAGATAAGAAATTTAAACGTGAGATCATGGAGTAAGGAAAACAAATTCTATTAAAAAAAATTGAAAACATTTAATTAAGAGAGTGGTCCTATTTATCACCAAAAAAACAAAAGTGGTCTTATTTTGTTGGCAATGTTTCTATGGGAGTTAAAAGACGTAGTTTTACTAAATTATCATTTAGTTTTGTCTCTACTTAAACCTAGGGAAATAGGGGTATTTTAGAAGAAGAAAAAATCCGGTCCAAACATGTGCAGCCCCTTAAATAGTAGTATAGATATGCACATTTATGCACAAGAGGCAGTATCATGCATATTTGTTGTACCCTATTTATCTATTAGGGGTTTTTTTTTGACTTTTTCACATGAATAGTCACTTTTTGTGGGTTTTTTTTTTTTTTTCAAAACCAAAATTTCATCTATGAACTAAAAGATTTTTAGTAATTAATAAATATCAATAGCAATTTACGTAAATTTATGTGGTTCTGGGTAACATAGATTCCTAAAATGTTCAAATTATAATACTTTCATTAATCTACATTATAAATATTTATATACTTGAAAATTATGACTTTAGCGTAAAAAATCTTTTTCAACAAAAAAATGACTAAAGAAAAATACCATATTTAGAAGTTTATTATTACGTAATTACCATCTTACTATTATTCTTTACGCAGAACTTTTTATGAATGAGAATAAATTATTACACAAAGAATTGGGAAAATGCCAACATCCCCTTCCCCCACCTTCGAGGTAGTGGTCATTATGCCTTTTAAAATTTTATTTTAGCCAATTTACTCTATAAACTTCACACATATACCAAATTAAAGTAACTTACATCACTCATGCAACACGCATGTGAAAATAAAATCACAACAGCCTAGTGTAAATCTTGAACTTTGGAAGACATTTGTAAGAATAAAGCTCAAGTCTAGATTGACTTTAAGTCTTTAACCTATCTTTCCGAAATTTCACTTAAGTAAATACGCATTAAAAGCACCATGTGGAATATAAGATTAGTCTATATTTATATTTATATATATATATATATATATATATATTAATAACCAAAGCTTAAAAAAAATCTAAATAAATTTTAATTGGATTCTCAATTTTGCGCCATGTGTTCTACTTAATTTTTAATTTTGTACCAAGTGAATTATTAAGTATAAAAATAAATAAATAAATCCAAATTAAATTATATTCAAATTTGGATTTCAATTAAAAAAGTCTAATTTTTCACCGCGTGTCCATCTAAGTTTTTAATTTTTATGGCAAGTGAAATATTAGGTGCAAACACTGAAGAGTTTAAAACCAATTAAATTCTAAATCATATATATATATATATATATATATATATAACGAGAAATCATTACATATTTTATAAATGTATGGTTTTTTTTTTTTTTTAAATGTAAGCTAATACTATGCAGTATTTGAACATCTTCTAATAAAAATGTATAATTTGAACTATATAATTTTGATTATTTTTAATTGTACCGTGCATAAGCACGAGGCTACACGCTAGTATATAATTGAAACCTATGTTGAGAGAAATTTCATTTAGATTCTAAATTCGATTCCAATTGTTGTCTTATTTTGTGTCACGTGTCCTACCTAAGTTTTTTTAATTTTAGCTATAGGTGAGTTAATTTTGTGCAAAAGAAAAAGAGTCTAATATAATTAAACCATCAAAAACCCAATAAATAAAATTTAAAAAAAAAGGAGTAAACTCATGTGTATATATATATGATAAAAGAATAAGAGAGAGAGAGAGAGAGAGAGTAAAACTCATCTGACTTAAGAAAATGTGTAATAATTACACCAGGTATAATTGAAACCCATATATATGGGTAATTATGATTGTTTTTAATTATATCACGCATATACACAAGTTATACACTAGCATATATAAAGCTACTCAAAAGAACGCAAAACGCATGTGAAAAAAATGATACCAATTAATAAGTAAGGCATCTGAAGCAGTTAATAATTAAGGCATGTGAGACGGATAGACAAAAAGAAGATATTTCAATATATCTCAAGTGTATTAAAAAAAAAAAAATTGTTACAAAAACCAAGGTACAACTAAGATATAATCAACACAGTACATGTTTCATTCTTGTCTTGTTAGGGTCAATTTTTTCTTTTTTCTTTTTTTTTTTTCTTTTTTTTGATAAGTAGGGTCAATTATGTTAGTGTTGGAAAATCTGTATTTAAGACCATATTTATAGTAATTAAGTTATAAGTTTGTGGTGTCTAGATAGTGATTGAAGTTATACATTGAAGACATAAAGAAACAACTCAAGAAATTTCTCAAAAAGAAGAATGTTTTGTTGCCTCGACAGCAGCTCAACTGATCAAGCTTCGAAGTATCAGTTTTTCAGTCTATGTTTTAAGATGATCTAAAGATATAATTAAAGCCCTATTAGGTCAAGTCATCATAAATATAAAATTTCAAAGGCGGAGATCTTGTTGCGAAGACTATACGCCTATGATTCTTGGTGAAGTAAAAAACGAATTGGGTACAAGGAAGTCGATACCGAACCGGTACCGGCCATACCGGCCGGTACGTACCGTACCGGTTGCATACTGGTATCAAAACATTAACGTTTCGTACCGGTTTAAATACCGGCCGTACTGGCCATACCGGCCAATTTCGAGCAATACCGGCCGGTACCGGGCGTACCGGCCGGTACAGAAAAAGTTTTTTTTTTTTTTTTTTTTTTTAAGTTTTGTAATTTTTGAATTTTTGTTAGGGTAGAATGGTAACTTATTTGGATTAACTTATTAGTATTATTTGTTTTCTTAGTATGCAATGGTAACTTTTAAACTTTCTATTTTTTATATTGTGTGTTTTTTTTTTCTTTTAATTGATACTAAAGTTTAAAATTATGAATAATTAGTTTTGAATTGAGGAAATGTTTTATGGTAAACTTTTATATTTATTATAATATATATACACACACATACATATATATATATATATATATAGATATATTTATTTATAAATATAAAAAATAGCTAAACCCGAAACGGTACACCGGTATTGACCGGTATCCGAAATATACCATACCGCTGGGCAAACCGGTACAGCCTCCGGTACGGTATTGACTCCCTTGATTGGGTATTCATGTATCGAAGAGATTCACGAAGTAGAAAACTTTAACTAGGTTGGAGCTATGTGAGGTCATATGAGTAAGTCCTACTGTAGGTAACAATATAAGAATTGGGTACTATGCTTGTATTGTTATACTTTACTCCAGGCCCAAAAGTCTTTTTCGAGTCAAGTATTTTTCTTTGGTTGCGAATTAGGTTATCAAGATTAGATCCAATTTTGCCAAGTCTAAATGTACTCTCCAAACCTTATACCTTTTGAAAATATAACTTCAGAAAATATACTATCCATAAAAATTGAAGTGAAGCAAATGCACTCCACATCGATAATAGATTACCTAAATTAAGTCTTTTTTTTTTCTATTGGGTTTAATTTGGGACACAATCCAAATAGAAAGGTGATGTTCCGTTAGACCAAATACATGGTATAATTTTTTTAATAAAAAAAAAAAAAAGAAATTTGGACAAAATTTAGCTACAAAATTGGTTGTAGCCTAAGGCTACAACTCAATGTCTTTTTATTGAAAATGAATTTTGAGAAATCCACTATTGGATTACATCTTCTTCTTATATTATTCATGCTTGCAAAATTTCTAAAAAATTAAAGATCAATAGCTATGTCATCAATAAATTGTTTAAATTATATATAAACTTATATATAGATCATATATTAAATAATATTTGATTGACACAAAATTTGGCATATATAATAAGAGCATGTTGAACATGCAATTCAACGGTTAGATTTTCAAAATATGTAGTAATATTTATTTTATTGAGTAAAGTTGTAGCCTAAGGCTACAGTAAGTTTTATAGCTAAACTTTGTCCAAAAAAAATTTTCTAAGTCTGTGTTTAGCAATATGTAAAATATTTTCTGAGTATAAAATATTTTCAGGTGAAAATGTTTTACAAAAATGAAAATATTTTTAGTTGTTTGTCTGCGTTGTGGAAAATATGCCGTAAAATTATTTTCCAGTGTTTGGTTTTGCATGTAAAAACCTATTTCTATCAACTTAGCCACCACTAGCCACCATCAAGCACCACATAACCAATTAACTTGAAAAAATCATAATCATAATCATTATCAAAATCAAAACCCATTAATCTCAAAATCAAAATCAAAACCCATCTACCAAACCCAAAACCCACCACCCCTGAAACCCACAAATCACCGAAGCAACCAATCCACCAAAACCCACCCCCAATCAGCCACCATCAGCGCTAGAACTCACCCCAACTCACCACCATTGAAACCCACAAATCACCCCAACCACCAATCCTACAAAACCTAAAAACAAATATATTTACAATAAATAAAAATCCACAGCAACAAGGCCAATGAGAGTAGATTGGTGAGGGAGGAAGGGAGGATAGAAAGGTAGAGAGAGAGAGAAGTAAGATCAGTATGGGAGGAAGAGCAAGAAAGAAGGATGGAGAGAGAGAGGAAGAAGGCTTCTGATTTGACCTTGATTGGTGGTGATAGGCACAGCCACAGATGGTGATGGACCGGAGCTCGAGTTCAGGTGTCAGTGGTGCTCTCTCCCTCATCGATTGGTCTCTCTCTCTCTCTCTCTCTCTCTCTCTCTCTCTCTCTCTCTCTCTCTCTCTCTCTCTCTCTCTCTCTCTCTCTCTTCTCTCTCTCTCTCTCTCTCTCTCTCTCTCTCTCTCTCTCTCAGACCATGGAAATATGAAGTGTAAGCAATTTTACACTTCAGGCCCACCTATTTTACGATCAAAGATCCCAATTTTTGGGTTGCTAAAATTTCAGTCCAAACCAAACACTAACCATCATGTAAAATGTTTTTCCAATTTCCATTACAGTCGAAACAAACACAACCCAAGTCTTTTAAAAATAGACATCATTATTCTATTAAACATGTAACTGAGGAAAGTAATAAAAGTTAATGAAGTGACTAATATTGCACATTTTATAAAATTCACCAAACAATAATGCTCATTTAAAATTTAAAGGACTTAAATGTCTTTCGTCCCTAAACTTTTAAAAGTTTTTTTGTCATCCCTAAACTTTGTAAAGGGTTTTTTAAATAGTACATGGACAAAAATAAGGATGAAAAAAGAATTTATTCAATAGTTTAGAGATAAAAAGAACAAACTTTTAGTAAAGTTTAAGGATGCAAATAAAACATTTTTAACAGTTTAGGGACAAAAGATGAACTTTTCAATAATTTAAGGACAAAAAATGAACTTCTTAAAATTTAGAGACATAAACAAACTTTTAATAAAATTTAGGAAACAAAATAATATTTTATCCAAATTTCTTTTAAAAAAATCTCTATTAAATAGCCATTAAATACCCCCACCACCCACCCCCACTTGCTTCTCTTCTTGTTCTTTTTGCCAGCTACCTCATCTCAGTCATTCATCCCCCACTTTTTCTAAGCCACCCTAGCTGACTCTTTCATTGCCTTGCTTGCTTGTGTGGCTGCTTACATGCTCCATTGAATCCCTCTCCTCAACCACTTTTTTTGTTGTTGGGGGGTCGGACGCTTTTTCTTCATATCAATGGCAAACAATGGCCATGGATGACGGATTGTTGTTCAGATCTGCTGCGTTTTGGTGTTTTAAACGAACCGCTCTATAACAGGTTGAACATTCCCAGTCCCATTTTTAAACCCATTGTTTTTTTTTTCCTCTTTTTTTTACTTGATTGGTTGGCTGTTTTGCTTTTAAAATATGTGTCACCAACTAATCAAATTGAATGATGCTTTTAAGTCTGAAGACTGAAAGAATAGTCAAATTCAATGATCCAATTAGTCAATTCCCTTTTTCTCTTTCACATCACCAACAGACCAAATCTTATACTTGTAAATGCTATGGGGAGAGCTCAGACATTTTAGATTGAATTCTGAATCAGTTTGCAACTTGTAAAAGAAAGACCCATGGCATTGACTAGCTACAAAAAAGAGTTTTCCCTCCTTTTGGTCATGCTACATTCCTCATTCAATGTTGCTTCTGTATCTGTGAAAGAAGAGGCAGAGGCAGAAATAGATGCTCTACTCAAATGGAAAGCCAGTCTTCAAAATGAAACATTGTCACAGCCACCCCTGCCTTCATGTACTCTCATCTATATATATATATATATATATAACCAAAACTTCTGAAGCTCCCACAATTTTCCACATTAGCACAATATTAAAAAAAATAATAAAACAAAAAAATAATATATATAAAACCGAAGTTTCTGAAGCTCCCACAATTTTTCATGTCAGCACAATATTAAAATAAATAAATAAAACCAAAAAAAAAAAAAAAAAAGGTAATAAACCCGACACTCAAAAAAACATAAGCTCTGCCATTCCCTTTCACAATGGTCTACCATCTCCATCTTCTTCCTCAGTCCTCTACCAGCATGATGGTCTGCCATCCCCATGTTCTTCCTCAGTCCTCTACCAGCTCCTCCTCAATCAGACCCACCATACCCACAAATCGAAGCCTCGATCTCCTTCCTCAAACCACCGATTTTCCACAAACCACCCACATTCAACCTCTACAACCCAGAAAGGGTCCCCCATTTGTCGTGGGTTTCATCAACCCCATGGCCACAGATAACCCACCCTACCCACCATGCCCACCATACCCACAAACCCACAAACATCGAACAGAGGTCAAGCTCCTTCCTCAGACCACCCACATGCAACCTCTACAACCCGGAAACAGTGCCCCATTTGCCGTGGGTCTCATCCAACCCATGGCCATCAACTATGTCGGTTGGCAATACACCCAACCCAGCCCGTCGAAACCGGCCCAAAGGTATCTAATAAACAAATTTAATTAGAACTCTATAATATATATATATATATATATATTTTTTTTTTTTTTAATTCGAACTCTATAACTATTAGGACTCTATAACTATTATCTTATAAATAGTTGATTCTTATTAGTCTTTTTTTTTTCTTTTTCTTTTTTTCACGGCTATTCAATTTCTAGGTTTATTGCTATTGCCTTTCTCATCATTCTTTTCCTCCATTCGAATCAGGGTTAAAAGTATGGTATTCGTTTGCCTCTGTGATAATCTATGTACATCTAATTTCTAACTATTTTAGTGTGGATTTCTTAGCTTTTTTTGAATTTTAGTTTAATTATATTAGTTTTAGCATATAGCTTCATGGTTTATTTTTTACCCCAGCCTATTTTGTATTCTAGAGTTGATTGAATTGTAGTTTTAGCTATGTTTCTCTTTGTATTTGTAATTGAGTTTGTGCACACACTTAGATAATCAATTTGAATAGATATTAAAATGGTGATAACCAATTTGAATTTTTTTGTGTGGAAACTGAGCTATGGGTTTGAATTTGTTTAGTGGAAACTGAGCGAGGTGGAGTTATCAGCTTGCTTCTTGATAATCTTAACGAAATTGGTGTGGAGTACGTTGAGGTTAGTTATTTATTACATTGTTCATATTGAATTATATGTCTCTCTTTGATGTAGTTTACTTTGATTAAGAGCACTTTGAGTTAGTCTGTTTAGGAATAGTTTACTTCAAGTCAGTTTGTTTTGAATCATGTTATTTCAAATCAATAGCATTGGAATATGAGTTAGACTTAGAAATTGAAAATTAGTCTCTTGAGGATTGTAGTCACTTTAGTTTCTTATCTATCATTGTACTTGCATTGCAACAAAAAGTCTTCTTAAGTGAGGTATTTTGAACTTCTGCAAAATCGAATTTTAATCTATGAATCTAATGATCATTTAATGCTCTCTTCTAAAAGTTATGTTTGGTATTCGTTTGCCGTTTTAAATTTGCTTTTATTCTTGGAGTTTTAATATCTTATTTTAACCTTATAAATATTTATCTATCTAATAATATAGTATTTTTTTTTATTTCCCCTGTGTATGTTCAATAGTTACAGCAAATATATGGTTGCTGTTTTAAATATGCTTTTATGCTTGGAGTTTTAATATCATTGAACGATTTCTTATTTTTTGACATTGTTGATGTTTTATGTTTTGACTGTTTCAAGTTCAGACTTAAAATAGTTTGGATTTCTTAGCTTTTTTTGAATTTTAGTTTAGTTATATCAGTTGCAGCTCCCTCCTTTTCTCAGCCACAGCTCCTCTGGCTGATGTCAATTTTGATTCATGGTTATTTTGTTCTCTCAAAGTTATGTTTTAATTATATGTCTTCAATTAGGTTTTCTATCAATTTAGGGATTTCAAATTATATGTTTTAATTATATGTCTTCAATTATACGCCTCTAATGGTTTTTTTTTTTTTTTTGTCTGTGTTTTTGAATGGCCTAAGAGTCGGCCTGATGATTAATTTATTTTGGCTGAAAAATTAATTCATATTGATGTAGATTGTGGTTTCAGAATTTTCAGTGATATGTATGGGCTGTGTGTTGCAGACAGTTATGGGTTACTGCTGGGGTTTGTTCAGTTAATTTATTTTGGGTTGTTGCTGGGGTTTGTTTTAGTTTCGGGTTGCTGGAGTTTTTAATATCATTTTTTATATGAATTTGTTTTAATTTAGGCTTATGTTTGGATTTTTCAAAAATTTAGGCTTATGTTTGGGCATGTAATTTTTGGAAAGAAAAATTATTTTTGTTAACAGAGAATGTTCATAATATATGATTGTTTAAGGTCCTCAGATATTGTCAACAATTGTTTTTTTCTTTTTTGTTTCTCTAAAACTACACAGTAAATTAAAACATGCATTTCTCTTTTCAAAAACAGTCCTATGGACAATGAGATTGACATGTCTTTCCATTTGATTGTGATTATCAATTTTTCATATACTTACTAATATATTTATTGTTTCTATATCTTATTGTGGTACAAATCGAATACTTAAGTGAGGTTTTTCAAACTTTGGCTTCTTCCCAGTTAAGTGGTGGTATTATGATTTCTTTTGATTACATTTTTGTTTATGGTATCTTAATTTCTAATGTTGTTTTTACTTTGCAATTTTTATTTCATGTTAAATTATGCTTGATATGACTTTTGATTTTAGTTCTAACTAGTGTTTAACCCGCGCAATGCGCGGGATCATTTGAAATCTCATAAGTGGCAGAGAAATTTGGCTAATAAAATCATTTTTTTAAGAAAAAATTTTGTTGCAAAGTGTATAATTAATCCAACCAAAACACACAAAACTAACTCATATTTCTTAGTTCATAACCAAATCAAAGAAAAAAAAAAGAAAAGGAAAAAAAGAATTGTGACATTCAATTTCACCAAAGCTGTACCTATTCACCAAAATGACTCAATATAGCATCATTTACATACCCAATAATCTAATGAGCTTATGCTGATAGCCGAACACACATAACTTAATATAATGGTCAGCCTAGCAGTTAAATCTACTTTGTACTCAAACCGCAACACATCATACTTCTCACTTTTCAGCAATAAAACAAAAGGGGAAAATGTATGTATTTTATTCATTTGATCATGCTGTTAAAAATGGCAGCAAACCAAATGTCAAGGAGAAAATATAATAAAATATCAATTGCATGATGTTCGAAAAACAACAGTCATTATTAAAGTATGTTCACTTATACAATCATTCTTATACACAACTGCCTATCCCTATGAATGCAGACCATCTAATGATTTAAGATGCAGTAAATAATCAAAGAATATAATAATTCCAATTTGGAAAAGATTATAATTTTAGTAAAGTAGGAAAAACAAAGATTATAATCTGAGGCCGAAACATTGAAAGAGAGAGAATAAACATCCGGATTTTAATTCAAATTCGAATAACAAAAAGTAGCGGTAAGGATGCGAACTAAGTAGAAGGGAAAATTGGCTGAAGAAATTAATTTGTAAAGACAGAAGCTGGTTAAAACATGCAAATCAAAGCCAATTGAAACAGAATTAGAGTAAATGAACAAAATGTAAAACGAAGAATGAGATACATAAAATGAAAATCAGCAAGAATGAAATACAATAAAAGTACATAGATTATAGTTGTTCTTTAGTCTTTCAGGTGGAACCAAGAATGAAATACGTTTGTATAATATTTTTTTTTTTGCTTTTAAAATAAAAAAGATTCTTTCTAAAGATTAACAAACTAATCAAAACATTAATGTGTACACCACACAATAGTCTTTAGGAATTTGAAACAGAATTAGAGTAAATGAACAAAATGTAAAACGAAGAATGAGATACATAAAATGAAAATCAGCAAGATGAAATACAATAAAAGTACATAGATTATAGTTGTTCTTTAGTCTTTCAGGTGGAACCAAGAATGAAATACATTTGTATAATATATATTTTTTTTGCTTTTAAAATAAAAAGATTCTTTCTAAAGATTAACAAACTAATCGAAACATTAATGTGTACACCGCACAATAGTCTTTAAGAATTAATCCCTAAATGTTCGACGACATAATTTTAAGCAATATACTGGCTATTTAATTGAATTCAATAAGGGGAACAAAAACATAATTTACTATTAAAAAAAATTCATTGATTCTTTAAAACAAATATACATTCCTTTAAGCAAATATACAATCAAACGGGGAACATGACTTTTTAGCACAAACATTAAAAAGGCTTTAGACTTTTTAGTTTCAGATAAGAGATGCGTAGAACAGCAACATTGAGAAATCAACCATTATTGAACGGAAAACATATTTTTTCCTACACATTTTCAAGTGCTAAACCCCATAATGCCACCCTTTTAAAAAGTGGATTCAAAGTAAAGAGTATAACACATCAATTAACAAAATGCTAGCCTTGAGTATAGGAAAAGTAAAAAGAACAATACACAGATCTAAGAATAAGCAATAACACAAATAGATGTGATAGGCAAAAGCAATAAAAAAATACTGAATATATTTATTAATACTTTAAAAAATGATTTGTAATTGTATTTGAAATTTTAGATATCAAAGAACAAATGGGTTTTTCATTTTTTGGTAGAGAAAACAGTAAAGAGAAAGGAGAGGCAGCAATTCAAAGAGCTTGAAAAGTCATTAATTAAGTAAACGAATGTTCAGAAGCACAAAGATTAAAAAGTGATAGGGATCTATATAGGATGCATTTGTGATTTGGTTCTGTCAAGTTTGAAAAGCTTTTACTATTATGCATTTGTGAATGCAAATCATCTAATGGCTTAGGTTGTCCCTGATGAGATTGTGCACCTTTATTTAGTATTATTTCTAAATTTCTATTTCAAAACAGGCAGTAAATAATGAAAGAATACAATTCACAATTCTAGGGTTCTGCCATTCTTGTCCATGCCATAAGAATTAATATTCACAACAAAGCATCTAAAGAAAGAGAATGAACATCCGAATTTCAATTCAAATTCAAACACAGAGAATTGATATGTACCTTTCGTTGGTTTGTGTTTAGTTCCGATTATGTTGGTAATGGAGTTGCGCCGATCTCTATCTCCGTATCTCAAATCCCTAATTTGACAGCAAACCTAAAGAAGACAATAGGGTAAGAGATTTAACCAATTCTAACCCATCTATTTACATAAATTAAACAAAACTACTCCTAACCAAAAAACCTAAATCGTAACCAATCAAACCTAAATACCTGAACCATAAATAATGTCCAAACGGAGCTCTCAAAAAAAAAACCCCACTGTTCTAAAATTAAAAACAGAACATATGGGCTTTGTGTGTGTATATATATATTAAATTCTTTTTAAAAACGGTTAAAGCAAAACAAACAAAAAGCTTGTAACTAAAAAATCCTAGCGGTACAGAGAGGGAAGGAGTAAGTCCCCGATCGAAAGTTCAGACTCACCCTCACTTTCACCTCTCCGGTGCAAATCCATATACACACATATAAGAATAGCGTGTTTCAAACCAACAAACATACGAAGAAAGAAAATCCAAAAGGAAGCGTAAAAAAGAAAGAAGAGAAACCTTTGATCGCATGATTCTCCACTGGATTGCAAGTTTTTTTTTTTTTTTTTTTCCTTCCCTTTCTCTGTATCGTAGTATTGCTTGGTTGTCTAAGTGTGGCCTGAGATGGCGATGGCCAGCCGTACGAATCTTCACTGGATCGTAAGTTTTTTTTTTTTTTTTTTCCCTCTTTCCCTTTCTCTGTGCCACAATATCGGTAGGCATTTTCTTTTAGAAAGAGAAAATGTTTAGCGGTGTCTTATGAAAAGAGACGGCTAGGGTTTTTCTAATTGCAAATTTTTTATTCTGTTTTAAGCATTTAGTTTTTTTAAGCGTCTTAAGCGTTTAGTGAAAGATTGTAATGCATCGCCTTTTAAATTGTAAACGTGGCAGCACCTCCTTAAAAGGCTTCTGCTATTATATGTAGTATATGATATCACATTGGCTACTGAGCATGTGAATCTGTTTCCAACTACTAAAGCTTAGAATGACCTATTTTCGATGCTGTCTTCCAGATCTTACACATTTGTTTGCTGCCTACTAAAGATTGCAATCTCTGTAGTTCTGTACCTCTATAATCATAATGCATCTGAGCATGTGAATCAGTTTCCGAATATTAAAGATTGGAAAAGCAAGTACCTCTTTTCTCTGAGAAACTGAACATTTTGGTACCACACATAGACAGACATACATTGATCCATGTCTAGGTTTAGAAATATATATTATGTTACTTTCTTTTTTGCATGCTTGGAGTTGCAAAGGATGTAAGAGTTAATTCTCTCGCTGTTGTTTTTGTGTGTAGGTATTAACTTGATTTCGGTGGTCATTTATTGCACTATTATTGATCTTCGTTATTCTGTTTTTTACAAATTATTTTAATTAAAAAAAACTAAAAAAAAATACTTATTTGCAAGTTCTACTTTCATTTTTGGATAAAGAGTTTCATACTTAACTACATCGACTCAAGGTTTGTTAACAATTTTTGTAAAAAAATTTAAAAAAAGTTCCTATTGCATAAAAGTTATATATAAATAGTCAATATAAAACCATTAATTAGATCATTTACTGCTTTGCTACTAATACATGTATTGCACTATTTGTCTGATGTAGATAGTTTTGTTTATGGAATCTATATTTATTTATTATTCTGTTTACCTGCTAAATAAAAGAAAAAAGAGAAAAAAAAAAAAAAAAAAAAACTGACTCTTTTTTTTTTAGACTATTTTCATTTTAAAATTTTTTAAAAAGTATATTTAACTCAGCTGAGTTGTTATACAAAATAAAAGAAATATTTCTTTTAAACGGTTGGAACATATTGTTTATTGTGATTGTTATACTCATTATAATTGTTTTTAGTTGTTTTTCCAATAATTCATTGTGAGAAGGTAAAATATTTCTTTTAAATGGTTGGAAGGTAAAATATTTGGTTTCAATCATACAACCTGCCCTTGAATATTTTGTATCTATAAAAGTTCTTCTCTTGGCTTCAACTCAATCTTTTCTCATAAACAATACTACTTTTGTTAGTGCGAAAGAAAGGAAAAACAGCTACCGTACATAATTTGTAAAGGAAAAACCAAACAGCTCAGCAACCTAATCTGTTCTGTGTTAAACAACACATTTAAGATAATATACCTGACTGTTTTGATCTTATTACAAAATCTGAATCTAAATTCCCAAATTTTTGAATGTTTACATAAATATATGATCTTTTTCACTCATTTTTATTGTGTCCATGCTTTAATTTAAAAAATATTGCATTAAACAATGTCGTTGGGTTATTTTGGCATTTTAAAAGGTGCAGGAGTGGTGGAGAAAGTAGTGGTAGAGGTGGAGATAAAGGAATATAAGTATGAGGAATTAGTTAAAGACCTTTAAAACTTTGAAAACGGGTATTATATCTTTCTATTCTTATTGTTTGTTTATCTTATTCTTTGACCGGATTGAAAAGAATTAGATTCCCATAGGTGTCTAAAATTTGTTAACCCTAAAAAACTTTAGTAGTTTTGGAAATCCTTAAACTTTTTTGGCTGTTATAAATAAACAGTTAAGTTCTTTCTCAATCTAACATTTTAATCTATTTAGATTTTTATCATTTTGGGTGTGTTATTGGTGATTGATATACGGGCAGATTTGTTTGGTCCGTTATCCACTCATCCTGTAACTCCCTTGATATCCTTGCTCTAGGAGGTATAAAACAATGCAAGAAAGCTTGGCGAGCTAAAAGTTTTAGAGTTACTTCCTTTCCAATCAAGTCTAAAATCTTAACAATTTATGCTAGGTTTGTTAATTCTGCTTCCAACAATCTCCCTCTATGTTCTTGATATTTGAATCTTCATTTTGTGAATTTTTATTATTTTTATTTTGCTTCATTCTTCTCTCTTCAAATATTACTTTTATTTGCTGGTGATATTTCTACATTATGGTGTTTTTAAAACAAGGCTGCTTTTGAATCAATTTGTATCTATGCTAATGGTGTATATATTGAGAATTTTAATAATAATGGCATGGAAGATTTTGATAAAATCATGAATCTTAACTTTTGTTGAGGGCTGCAAAAGTAGGAAATGAAAATTATGGAATTTTGCTTTTGTCTGCATAGTTTTGCAAGGTAGGAAGCTTATGATGGGGGAGCATTAGTGTAGAGCAGAGAGAAGAATGAAGCAATCGAAGAGAGACTCTTTGTGATACAATGTAGAGTCAACGACAATATGCTTGCACCTGTTTTCTCATATTTAATATGATAACTTATACAAGTCTTATGAAGAAGGTTTTATTTTTAATAAGATTTTGTTGTTGATTTACAAAACTCTTTAAATATTATGATCATTTGTTATTAGTGCATGTCATATATTTTACTTTCTGTTAATGTTTCTTTTAAATGTGATATGTAATCTTTTGATTTGGAATTTTACCCTTTTTGTTGTGAAGGCAATAACCACTGATAGAACATCATATTATTTTTCATCTACTCAAATTGTAAATCACAACAACAAAAAGTATGTAAGCTTCTGCCTAGAATGAACATTGTAAATTGTTTCAAATGAGCAATAGTTTGCTTTGTTGGCAAATTAAAAAATATTTGACAAGGTCACTACACACACACACACACACACCTACCTTGGTTGACCAGCTCAAATCCTAATGAAATTTGTACATTCCTTTTTGTGTGAGTTATTCCTTAAAATCCAAAGCGAAAAGGTTCATTTAAGTTAACTAAATTTCTCTCAACCCAACAAAAAATGCATTTAATTTGATTAAAAAATATTTAGCATTTCTAAGAACTTTCCCGTGCATCGCACGGGTTAGCGACTAGTTCCTAATAATAATGCAACCAATTCTTCTGTGAATCAAAACACCAGCTCAAGCCCATGCAGTTGGTTCGGTATTTCATGCAACCAAGCAGAAAGTGTTAGAGCATCCACAGTAATGGTGCTAAAAATTTAGCTATTTGGCACTACAAAAAGTTACTTTATCTATTTTACCTACTCACTTTACAAAACATCCAACAGCAATGGATTTATTTTAGCTTTCAACACAATAAAATAATATAAACATCACAATAAAATAATATATCTATTACAATAAGATAATATATCCACTACAATAAACAACAATCACAAGCACCGCAACCGCTACCGCTGCCACTACTGCCACCACCACCTTGATGTAGAACAGACAGCACATGCATTCCTTGAGCAGTAGAGGCGCAGGAAGTCACAATGCAAGATCAAAGGGGGGTGCCAGTAGGGGCCATCGGGGTAACAGTGTTGGAATTGCATGAAATTTGGCAGGTTGAAGGGAAACGACGTTCTGATCCAGATTCATGTGTCATGAACATCGCCAAAATTTAGGCGAATTCCTTCATTAAGGCCCCGATAACAGTGTTTTTGCTATTTATAGTAAAATTTGTTTTTCCTTAATAACTTTTAGTTTAAAAGTCAGAATAAGGTCCCGTCTGTTTTGGGACGACCCTTAAGGTCAGTAGTTTATGATTCTGCATTTAACTCAATTTTGCCATTTTTGGTAAAATTCGGTAATTTTGTCACCTAATCGCTTAATTAGTGCGAATTAGGGTTTTAAACGTTTTTTCTCAGTATTTATATGTTTTGTAGCCGTCAGAGGCAAAGGAGACTATTATCAATAAACACAGACTTTTGTCAAATTTTCTTCTGGTGGATTCCAGTTTTATCTCCTTGTGGATTCAGGGAAACCCCTCGTGGATTCGAGGTTTACTACCCAGAAACTAACAGTTTAGTTTCTGTTCCATCAAGAGAGCATCGTGTGTGCTTCTCTTCAGGCTTCCGTGACATCAGTTGGTATTAGAGCCTTGATTTACCCTGGTCTGATGGCTAACCGGCGAGACGGTAACCACCACAACAATGACGGCGGTGACGACGTCAACAACCCAGTCCTCACTAGGGCTGAGTTCCTTGATTTTCGTGATAAAAATCAACAATTTCGTGATGAACATCAACAATTTCGTGATTCAACCCAGCAGACTCTGGACCAGATTCAAGAAGCACTTGCCACCTTGCTTAACCGAAACCCTAATCGCGATGACGGAGAGCGACGTGATAACCGAGCGCGTGGTCCTCCCTATCGTGGTCCAAACCGGAACAGGCAGCAGGACTACAACGAAGAAGACAGTGAAGATGAGGAGTATGCAGAGAGAGTCCTTGGAAATCATCGTGGTCCCGCAAGGGATAATGGCCGAGATTATCAGGAGCAGAGGGACTATCGGATGAAAGTAGAATTACCATCCTTTAATGGTAATGTCTCCATTGAGGAGTATCTGGATTGGGTCAGTGAAGTGGAAAAGTTTTTCGATTATATGGGTACAGCAGATGACAAACAGGTATGTTTGGTGGCCTACAAATTGAAGGGAGGAGCATCTACCTGGTGGGATCATGTTCAATTAAACCGTACCCATGAACGAAAGCTCCCAATACGATCATGGATGAGAATGAAAAGATTAATGGCAGATCGGTTCTTACCACCAGATTACCAGCAGGAGTTGTTCAGACAGTACCAGGATTGTAGGCAGGGTACTCGGACAGTTAATGAGTACATGGAGGAGTTTGACAGGTTGGCGAATCGCAATGATTTGGAGGAAACTGAAGATCAACGGATATCCAGATTTGTACACGGGTTGCAAGTTTCCATCCGAGATCAGGTATCCATACAAACCCTATATACTTTGAATGAGGCTGTAACCCTATCCAAGAAAATAGAATATCAGCATCTCAGGGCAGGTTCGAAGTTTTCCAACCGCAATTCGGAGTCCTCTAGTTCCACTGCCAACAAAGGTAAACAGCCCATGTTTACGCCTCGATCACAACCCGTGGTTAGGGAGAATAGTGGTGTCAACCAGTCCACAGTGGCAATAGCAAGTTCTGCAGCCCAGCCGATAGCGAATGCCAACCTTTATGCTAGGCCAACGGGGAATAAGTGCTACAGGTGCGGAGAACCAGGACATCGATCTAGTACTTGCCTTAAGCGAGCCGCAGTGAATCTGGTGGTGGCAGAAGAGGGCGAGGTAGAAGGTGAACAGGAGGGTGAAGAGGTGTATAATGATGCAGACCCATATGCCTATGATCCCAATGAGGTCCAAGAGGACGAGGAAGGCGTGCCACTAGGGCGGTCTTTGGTGATTCAGAGGTTGTTGCTCACACCAAGGGTGGAATACGGTGATCAGCGGAATGAGATCTTCCGAGCACGATGCACCATCAGTAAGAGGGTCTGTGATTTAATCATTGACAGTGGCAATGTAAAGAACATTGCGTCGAAGAGTTTGGTTACCAAGCTAGGACTGAAGACGGAAAAGCAACCCTCTTCGTACAAGATAGGTTGGATCAAGAAAGGTACGGAAACTCTTGTTACTCAACAATGTCGTGTTACGTTTTCTATGGGTAAATGTTATGTAGATGAAGTAGTTTGTGATGTTGTTGAAATGGATGCATGTCATTTAATATTGGGGAGACCTTGGCAGTATGATGTAGATGCTACTCATAAGTGCAAGGATAATGTGTATGTGTTTTTTAAGAATGGCAGAAAAATTGTTCTTGGTCCTATTAAGGAAGACAGTATACCCAAAGCTTCTAAAGTGGAGGGGAAGTCATCACTCCTCATAGTGAACAATGAAGATGAGTTTGACAGGGAGTGTAAGGAGTTGAAATAGGTATATGCTGTAGTGGTGACAGATGGTGAGCCAAAGAAGGTTATTGAGATACCTGAGGCAATTCAACCATTGATCAAGGAGTTTGAAGAGTTTTTTCCGGAAGAGCTGCCTGCAGGTTTACCACCAATACGTGACATCCAGCATTGCATTGATTTAGTTCCTGGAGCTAGTCTACCTAATTTGCCACATTACAGGATGAATCCTCAAGAGAGTCAAATTCTACAGGGGCAGGTGGATGAGCTTTTAAGCAAGAGGCAGATCAGGGAGAGTGTGAGTCCATGTGCAGTACCAGCACTATTAACGCCAAAGAAGGATGGGAGCTGGCGTATGTGTGTGGATAGTCGAGCCATCAACAAGATCACAGTCCGGTATCGATTTCCTATTCCCCGACTAGATGATATGTTTGATATGCTGAGTGGGTCCAAGTGTTACACCAAGCTGGATCTCAAGAGTGGGTATCACCAGATTCGGATCCGACCGGAGATGAGTGGAAGACAGCTTTTAAAACAAAGGAGGGGTTGTATGAGTGGATGGTTATGCCTTTCGGATTATCTAATGCTCCCAGCACTTTCATGCGACTTATGAATCAGGTATTGAAACCATTTATTGGAAGGTTTGTGGTAGTTTATTTTGATGATATCCTGATTTACAGTAAGACAGAAGCAGCCCACTATAATCATGTGCGAGAAGTATTAGCGGTGTTGCAGGCCAATGAGTTGTATATCAACTTGAAGAAGTGCAGCTTCTTGACTGATAAGTTGCTGTTCTTAGGGTATGTGGTCAGTGCAGATGGGATTCATGTTGATGAGGACAAGGTCCGTGCAGTCAGAGAATGGCCAACCCCAAAGACAGTGAGTGATGTGCGAAGCTTCCATGGGCTAGCAACCTTCTATCGGAGGTTTGTTCGGGATTTCAGTAGCATAGTAGCCCCTATCACTGAATGTCTGAAGAAGGGGAGGTTCTCATGGGGGAAGGAGGAAGAACTGAGCTTTGCATTGATCAAGGAGAAGTTGAGCACAGCCCCGGTTTTGGCATTGCCCAACTTCGATAAGGTGTTTCAGGTGGAGTGTGATGCATCTGTGGTCGGGATAGGCGCTGTTCTTTCACAAGACAACAAACCAGTAGCATTCTTCAGTGAGAAAGTTTGTGAAGCTCGAAGTAAATGGTCAGCCTATGAGCTGGAGTTCTTTGCTGTAGTACGGACTCTTAAGCATTGGGAGCACTACCTGATTCAGAAGGAGTTTGTATTATACACAGATCATTAGGCATTGAAGCACATCAACAGTCAAGTTAGCATTAACAGGATGCATGCTCGGTGGGTAGCTTATATTCAACGCTTCCATTTCACATTGAAGCACAAGTCTGGTGTCACTAATAAGGTGGCTGACGCACTCAGCAGGCGAGCATCTTTGTTGACCACCCTACGTACTGAAGTTGTCGGGTTTGATTGCCTCAAGGAGCTGTACGAGAATGATGAGGATTTTGGTGATATTTGGGGTAAGTGTCAACAAACTCATACTGCTGTCAATAGTATGTACATCCAGGATGGTTTCCTCTTTCGGGGTAATCAATTATGCATACCTAAAAGTTCATTGAGGGAACAGATTATTAGGGAGCTGCATGGTGGAGGTTTGGGTGGACATATGGGCAGAGATAAGACTATAGCACTGGTGGAAGAGAGGTATTATTGGCCACAACTCAAGAGGGATGTTGGAAATCATGTGAGGAAGTGTCTAATCTGCCAAACTGCTAAGGGTCAATCTCAGAATACTGGTTTATACATGCCTTTGCCAGTTCCACAAGCACCATGGGAGGATCTGTCTATGGACTTTATACTGGGTCTTCCTTGAACCCAGCGAGGTATGGATTCTGTTTTTGTTGTGGTTGACAGGTACTCGAAGATGTCCCATTTCATAGCATGCAAGAAAACTTTAGATGCTACTCGAGTGGCCAATCTGTTCTTTAAAGAAATTGTGCGTTTGCATGGAGTGCCGAAGTCCATCACCTCTGACCGGGATACTAAGTTCATTAATCACTTCTGGCGGACTTTGTGGAAGCGTTTTGACACTTCCTTGAATTACAGTAGCACCAGTCATCCACAGACTGATGGCCAAACAGAAGTGGTTAATCGCACTTTGGGGAATCTGATCCGGTGTATCTCAGGCGAGAAGCCCAAGCAGTGGGACCTTGCATTGTCCCAAGCAGAGTTTGCGTACAATAGTTCAGTCAGTAGAAGCACTGGTAAGTCTCCATTTGCCATCGTCTACTGCGTGCCCCCAAAACATGCTTTAGACTTGGTACCTTTACCTGAGCTTCCAGGAGTGAGTCAAGCAGCAGAAAATATGGCTGATCGTATTCAGGCTATGCAAGAGGAGGTGAGGCAGAAACTTGAAGCTACAAATGCCAAGTACAAGGAAGCTGCTGATAAGAAAAGGCGTGAGAAGATCTTCAATGTTGGGGATTTAGTGCTGGTCTATCTTAGAAAGGAGAGATTTCCTGTTGGTACCTACAACAAATTGAAGGACAAGAAGTATGGACCGTTTCAGATTACTAAGAAGATCAACAACAATGCTTATGTGGTTGCTCTTCCTCCAGACATGAGCATTTCTTCTACCTTCAATGTTGCTGACTTATATGACTATCATCCTCCAGATGAACCAAATAGTGAGAACTCGGGGTCGAGTTCTTTTCAAGTGGGGGGGACTGATGTAGAACAGACAGCACATGCATTCCTTGAGCAGCAGGGGCGCAGGAAGTCACAACGCAAGATCAAAGGGGGGTGCCAGTAGGGGCCATCGGGGTAACAGTGTCGGAATTGCATGAAATTTGGCAGGTTGAAGGGAAACGACGTTCTGATCCAGATTCATAACTATGAACGTCGCCAAAATTTAGGCGAATTCCTTCATTAAGGCCCCGATAACAGTGTTTTTGCTATTTATAGTAAAATTTGTTTTTCCTTAATAACTTTTAGTTTAAAAGTCAGAATAAGGTCCCGTCTATTTTGGGACGACCCTTAAGGTCAGTAGTTTATGATTCTGCATTTAACTCAATTTTGCCATTTTTGGTAAAATTCGGTAATTTTGTCACCTAATCGCTTAATTAGTGCGAATTAGGGTTTTAAACGTTTTTTCTCAGTATTTATATGTTTTGTAGCCGTCAGAGGCAAAGGAGACTATTATCAATAAACACAGACTTTTGTCAAATTTTCTTCTGGTGGATTCCAGTTTTATCTCCTTGTGGATTCAGGGAAACTCCTCGTGGATTCGAGGTTTACTACCCAAAAACTAACAGTTTAGTTTCTGTTCCATCAAGAGAGCATCGTGTGTGCTTCTCTTCAGGCTTCCGCGACATCACACCTGCACCCCCACCCCCACCGCCACCGCCACCGACTCTTCCATCGCCGTCGCCACCATAATAAGAATATTTTGTTTTAATCCCAAATTATATATATATATATATATATATATATATACAAATTTATCTTTTTTTTTCTTTCTTTTTTGAGAAACAAACACACACAAAGGAGATGAAAAAGAGTTATAACAAAAAGGCACACCACAACTCCTCTACTCAAAAGCCATGATAATTGAGTTGAGTATATAAAAAAAAAAAAAATTAAAGAAAAAAAGTCAAAAACGCCACAGTTTAAAAAATAAAGAAAGCTAGGCACAAGTTCATTAAATGGTTTAAAAATAAAAGTTTAAAACCACACAGTATTATTAAAGTATATAATATTATAATATAATATAAATCCTGGCACCATGTCTTCTTCTTCAAAATCAAGTTGCAAATGTTTCTGTATCAAAAAAAAAAAAAAAAGTTGCAGACGTTTCTATCAAAAAGGGAAAAAAAAATAATAATAAAGGAAAGCCAGGCAGCAAACGTGAATCATTCAATCACGTAACACACACACACACACACACACGTATATATATATATATATATATATTATATCGGTCAGTTCGGTTTCTCTTCGGTGTGAAAATCTTGCAGCCGATCACTGGACTAGCCGACGTCGGTAACGGAAAAGGACTGTCGACACCGTACCTAAAAGCTTTGGTGGAGCCTTTCATCGGTTAGATCGGCACGACTCTGGCCGGTTTTGTCGGCACCGGTTTGTTCTTGAACAACCCTAAGTTTGAGAGTGAGTTTGAGGGAGTTGTGTTTTGTCTTCAGAGTCTTGCACTAAAAAATAAAAAATAAAAAATAAATAAAAACAAACAATATTTTAAACTGATGGAGAATAAAAAATGTGTTTTTTATTTTAGCTCTCAGCTACCGTGCACAGCTATATATATATATATATATATATATAGTGAGGGTTTGGATAGCATGGTTAGTTGCGGTGCGTTTTCTCCTGCGCGTTTTCTTCTTCTTCTTTTTTTTTGGCCAGCTTTTGTTGACTTTGTGGGACAAAAATTACTGTGCATGAACAGTGCGTACACTGTTCACGCACTGTTCATACACTGTTTACACATTAAAAAATATTAAAAATAGGTCCCACGATACTATTCACACATTTAAAAATTATTTTGCTACAGTATTTTCAGCAACAATCAGTTTTCAACAACTTTCAGCAACAATAAGTTGTATCCAAACGGACACATAGTTGTGCACTGTAGCAATGAAAGGTAAAAATTTTACCTTTAGCTCCACTATTGCAGCACTCTTTTTTATATATAGTGGTGCTAAAAATAGCTTTTTAGCACCACTATTACTAGTGCTCTTACTAGATTAAACCTCACGAACTTAGGCCTGAAAGGTACACTTCATGAATTTCCATTCTCATCTCTCCCCAGTCTTGCTTATGTTGATCTTAGCATGAATGAACTCTTTGGTACAGTCCCTTTTGAAATTAGTCACATCTCCAAACTCATATATATTAATCTGTCCTTTAATAACTTTTCGGGGCAAATCCCACCACAGATTGGCCTATTGACCCATCTTAAGGTGTTGGACCTTAGTGAAAATCAGTTAAACGGCTCAATTCCCATAGAAATAGGTGATTTGAGCAACCTGGCTTACTTGTATCTCAATAATAATCAACTCTTTGCCTCCATTCCCCAAGAAATTGGAAACCTTACCAATTTGCTTATTCTTGAAATAAGTTACAACAATCTGAAAGGTTCCATCCCTCCTAGTATTGGAAAATTTGAAAAGCTAATATGGTTGCACATGTATGGAAATCAACTCTCTGGCACCATCCCGACAGAAATAGGAATTTTGAAGTCTCTTGTATCTTTAGGCCTTCATACAAATTATCTTTCTGGCTCCATACCCAAGTCGTTAGGAACTCTGAGCAACATATCTATCTTATATTTATATGAAAATCAACTTTCTGGCACCATTCCAGAAGAATTAGGAAACTTGAAGTCCATAATTGACCTTGACCTCAGCATAAATCAATTAAATGGTACTGTTCCAATTTCCTTGGGCAATTTGAGCAACTTAGAATGGCTATCCCTCAGCGATAATCAATTTTCTGGTCCCATTCCTCAACAAATAGGAAATCTAACAAAGTTGGCTGTGTTGCAGCTGGATACAAACAACTTCACTGGTTTTTTGCCTCAAAACTTATGCCAAAGTGGTTCTCTTCAAATATTTTCTGCAAACAACAATTATCTTATAGGTCCAATTCCAAAAACTTTAAGGAATTGCACGAGCTTAAAAGAATCCACCTTCAAGACAACCAATTCTTTGGAAATATATCAAACGATTTTGGTGTCTATAGTGTTAGGACATATGTGATTCAATGTTAGGAACATGTGTCAATATTTTATGTAATTGGTTAATTCTTTGACAAAACACACTTTACTTGTAATTTGGTAGATCTAGGATGTGTTTAATGCTTTAAGAAATAAAGTATCAAGTTCAAGTGTTAAAGCCATGCAAGTCTGTCCAATAATCAAGTAATGAAGTGTTGGATTTTAAAGCTCGATAGCTAGGTTGATAGCTAGCATCTATCGAGGTTTAAAAGCTGCTGAAGCCTGTGACTCGATAGCCAGCTCGATAGATGGCTATCTATTGAGGTTTATGAAACTCAGTTTTTCAGAGCTGATTTTCATCCAATCCATGAGTATGTATTTAGGCTTTCTTTTCTCATAACCCCAAACATATATAAGGATTATTTTAAGGGCCGTCAAAGGTTACATAGTTGCACAAGCGTGAAGCAAAGTCTTGTTCATGCAAATTGTGACCGGAGACAGAATTTGCCCTAATTCATCTTTCTCTTGAAGAATCTATTGTGTTTGTACACCGTAGGGTTTTGTGACTAAGGAGCTTCTTGATTTTCATCATCTAGATGAACTGAAAAACTGTGCAGCCAACATCTTTCTCAAGTTGGTGATCAAGTCGCGTACTGGGATCTGCACAATTGATTAGTCACATACTGGGAGTCGTACATTGAAAATGAGAGATTGTCACTATAGAACAAGTCCAACTGTATGTTGGTATAAGGTACTGGGATTCCTTTACTTGTAACCGTTTGTTTTGATAATAGTGGATTCTCGGGAGTGGTGACTTTAAAATCACCCGGTGAGATTTTTGCCGTGTAGGTTTTTCCCATTCATAAACAAATCACCGTGTCAATTTAATTTCCGCTACATACTTAATTTAATTGGTGATTTGTTTGTACTGCCACACATTTTGTATGTCAATTTGATTAATTAATCAATTAATATATCACAAGGGGTCAATACATTTTTGGCCTATCATATAGTAACCTACTATTCGCAGACCTAAGCTACAATAGATTTTATGGTGAAATCTCACACAATTGGGGTAGGTGTCCACAACTAACTATCCTACAGATTGCTGGGAACAATATTAGTGGTGGCATACCACCTAATATTGGAAACTTCAATCAACTTGGGGAACTTGATCTTTCTTATAATGGGTTAGTTGGGAAACCTCCAAAGGAATTTTGGAAGTTGACTTCTGTGGTGAAGTTGAAGTTGAATGGAAATCAACTTTCTAGTGAAATACCTTCGAAGCTTGGATCATTAACAAAACTTGATTATCTAGATCTATCCAATAATAATTTGATAAGTCAATCCCTAGAAATATAGGGAACCTTTTGAAACTATAGTATTTGAATATGAGCAACAACAAGTTTAGCCATGACATTCCAGTTCAAATGTGTGTTTTATCCCATTTGTCCAAGCTAGATTTGAGTTATAACTCACTCGAAGGAGAGATACCATCACAAATTAGCAATCTTCAGAGCTTGGAGATGTTGAATGTCTCCCACAATAACCTATTTGGTGTTATTCCAATTGCTTTTGAAGAAATGCATGGCTTGTCCTATGTGGACATATCCTATAATAAGTTGGAGGGTTCTCTTCCCAATAACAAAGCATTTCAAGATGCTTCCATAGAAGTAGTACATGGTAATAAAGGTTTGTGTGGAAATGTTACAGGATTGCAACCATGTATTTCAAGAATACAGTTTCAAAGAAGGGGCACAAAATCTTTTTCTTAATCATTTTTCCTCTTTTGGGAGCACTTTCACTTGTAATGATGTTTCTTGGAATTTTCTTCATTTATCAAAGAAAAAGGAAGCACCCTTGTAAAAATCAAGCAAATAACATGCATGATGAAAAGGTGTTTTCAATAGCAACTTTTGATGGAAGAGCAATGTACGAGGAAATCATTGAAGCAACCCATGGTTTTGATGCTACGTTTTGCATTGGAAAGGGTGGACATGGAACCGTCTATAAAGCAAATCAACCATCAGGAAACATAGTGGCAGTAAAGAAACTCCAATCCTTGGGTGATGGTGAGATTGCACAACAAAAAGAGTTCTTCAACGAGATAAGAGCGTTAACAGAAATCCGGCATTGAAATATTGTTAAATTTCATGGCTTTTATTCACATTCACAACACTCTTTTTTTATTTATGAGTATCTTGAAAAGGGTAGCTTGGCTCTCAATACAAGGCTCATGTTTCAGACTTTGGCATAGCTAAGCTTCTTAATTCAAACTCATCCAGTTGGACTTCACTTGCCGGTACATACGGATATATTGCACCAGGTAATGTACTCCAGTTTAAAATTAATGTAGAACAGAGTATATGAACACATTTGCATGATATTATATTTGTTTGCAGAGCTTGCTTATACGATGAAGATAACTGAGAAATGCGACGTTTATAGCTTTGGAGTTTTGGCTATTGAAGTGATCAAGGAGGAGGTGAAATGATCCCATTCTATTTGCTTCAATTGTGGAAAAGAATTTATTGTTGAAAGATTTGTTAGACATGCCCCTTCCACCTCTCACCGTTCAGGTTGAGAGTCAACTACTGGTCATCACAAAGCTTGGAATTGCATGTTTGCATGCTAACCCAGCCTGTAGACCAACCATGCACATGGTTTCTCAACAGTTATCCCTAAATGCACTTTCCTGGCGGCCTCGCCAGGACCAGCAAGGATATAGTGATTTGTTTGGATTGCGATATAATCTATCAGATTTATGCTGCTGAAGGCAATTGTTTGGTTAAGATTATGTAATGGCTAAAGTACTACTAGATCATTAATTACAAGTCCTAATAAATTACCGCTGGTAAGTGTAACTCAGATTTCAGGGCACAGTACATGATACATGTTTGGATGGCTCTTTTGAATTCGGTATGCATTATAAAGATTTCGAATGTAATATAAAGAGTAAGGACTTAATATGGTGATAGGTTTAGTCAATTTTTTTATTTCAACTGATTTAGTTAAGGTGAATTAAAAAAAAAAAATGTAATGGGGAAGATTTTAGTTTTAAAATGCTCTGTATATCCCTGTTGTGAAAATCGCAGATTTAGATGCAAGATCCTTCCTGGCCAATGATGGTGACATTTCTTGTCTATAAGGTTTCATCAAGGAATGCCAGCAATCCAATACCTCTTGTCACCCCTTCAAAAAAACAAAGAGCTAGCTTCGAACCTTTTAATAACAAAATTAGATTGATGTTAAGAAGAAGGCATCTGCTTCCTGAGGCTGCAACTCTGAAGCGGTCTATCACTTTATTATGGTAATGCAGGAAATAGGTTTTTTTTTTTTTTTTTAATATTTGATTTGAGTGAACTCTAACCCCCTTAATTAACTCTTCAAGTTAGCTTCTGTTTTTCAAGACTCAAAAGTTATAACTTTGACATGGTCTATCAATTTTTTTCCGCTACTTATAGTCGACCACATTAGAGTTATGGTAAAATTGTCCAAGAACCTTCTCTTTTAACCTTTACAAATATTATATCGATGAGTTAAAATATCCTACAATAAGAAAGATAAGAATTTTTTTTTGTTTTTTTTTTTTTTTTTAAGGATGATCATAGTTTTTAGTAAGCTATTTAATTTTATTTAATTATTAATACATTTACCCTTTTTCTGAACTTTCAAGTAACTTTATCAAATAATATTACACCGTACCAATTGATTTTCAAGGCCTCTTCCACTGTCAATAACTAATATTACTAAATAAACTATATGAGCCATGTTATTGATACCCTATGAAAAGATGAGTCTTTGAACAAGTATTGAGAACCTGAGATGACCAAAACCAATACAGATTGAGATGACCAAAACCAATGTAAACCTTTCAGGAGGGGAGGCTTCAGCTTCAGAGGGTGGCAATAATATGTGGGCAAGCTTAATGGCATCTTTGTTGCAACTGATGACGAGGTTGAAGCAGAGATATCTTCCATAAAGTTGGACATTTTCAAAGATGCATATTGCAGATGTGAGAGTCCACAATGAACTTGAGGTCCACAGTAACAAATACACCATTTTCGTACATCTCAGCCACTCCTTTCAAATATAGGTTTTTGATTGTTAAATGAGGTGGAGCCATCAGGAGCCCTCCGATTATGGACACCATGTTCACACCTCGATCCATAGGTAAGGCCCATGTTGTCTTCTCGGTTAGGGTTTTTGATAGAGCGTGCCACAACTAATCAAATGCAAATTTTTAGTCAATTCAATTGCATGAGAAAAGCTAATTTAGACAAAAATATGTTATTATTTAAATTGTAATTAACAATTGCTAAAAAGTAAAAAGTACTTGAAATCATTGTAGTATTAACTTGTTAATTAAAAGAAAACTGCTACGTCAACAATATTTTTACAATACTTTAACAAAAAATCTTAAGTAGCAAGTTGTTACTAGTTTGCCCGCCAATAATAAACAGCAACAACTTTCCACTTAATATTTATTGTAAAAGTGTTGTGGACATAAAATTTATCTAATAAAAATGTGACTATAGTAACTTCCTCACCCAAAAAATAAAAATAATAATAAAGAACGAAAAAAATATTAAAATCAGGGACATTGGGCTAACTTCAACTTCAAAATAAAAAATAAATAAATAATCATAATTTCACATATAAACAATAAAGTAAAGTGATAGCATAAATGCCTTGTTTCTCTTTTCAAACCACTCTATCCTCCCAAAATTAGAGCTTTTGACTTCAAAACTCTGATATACGTTTTTAACTAGGTACACTTTATCTTCTAAATATTTAACTTTTTTAGACACTTAAAATAAATATAATATAAAATTTACCCAGACCAATCTTGGAATTTCTTTCAAAAAATTGCACTTTAGAGTATAAAAACAATTGTGCAATAAAAATTGAAATTCCAAACTATTCAAGAGGTTGATTCTTATATGTCCACCCATAAGTCAACCACTCTTTAATAGTCTGTCAAGTTGTTCTTATCCTATAGATCCAAGTATAAGGCAACTACCCTTTAATTGTTTGTCCATTCCTATACAAACTACATCAGTATTATAATCAAATAATTATAATAATGTTTTGGAAATCTTACAGTTCATATCATTTTTTCCCTCTAAATATTTTAGAAGGGCTGTTGCAGAAATGGCTTTGAGTGGATCAGCTCCCCTAAGGGGAAGCATAGGAGGAGGAGAACAAGTGGTGGCGCACTGGAGGGGCAGCTGAGACTATGCTTGAGTTCTACACAGATGATGCCCAATGTAGTTCTTGTCATGAGCATGAGCACCAGCTTCATAGGTCATAGCCTTTGTTGACATACTTCATGTCAGGGGTAAACTGTACTTCGTGCATACAGAGGCTTAGAACTTAGAAGGGTACTATAACAACAGGATACTAAGAACAGAAAAAGAAAAAAGCACCATACGGAAAACATGTGGCCATTGAATCCATTTTTTCAATGCTCAAGTGCATATGGTTCCAAATTTTCCAAAGAGAGCTCCCAGGCCATGACTTGAAATACAAGCTTCCACATTTTTATGCTGCATTGGCAATTGTATTGTATATTTTGCTTGGAATTTCTTCCTAGTTATTGAGATATAATGAAAAAGATTTTGGAGACTTTTCACGTTGGATCTTTCCCGTTTCTTGACTGGGAAAATGACAGTCTTTCCACATCAAAACAGCCAAAAAGTAAGCCATCCATTATGTTAGATCCCTGTTTCTCTTTGCATTTAACAATGGAAATTGATCTCAGAGACTTACCAAATCTTAGATCCTGTAAATAGTAGTGTAAGACATTCCTGGGGGAGCTTTGATATACAATGGTATGGATATGTTTGCAATTTGTAAAACAAAGACCATGGCATTGTCTACCTTGAATAAGTTACTTTCCCCTGTTTCTCTAGTCGTATTGGCCATGTTACATTCCTCATTTGTTGCTGATTCTGTTTCTGTAAATAAAGAGGCAGAGACAGATGCTTTACTCAATTGGAAAGCCAGTCTTGAAAATGAAACCCAGCCACTCTTGTCTTCATGGACTCTCCCTCCTAATAATGCAACCAATTCTTTTAATGATCAAAACACCAGCTCAATCCCATGCAGCTGGTTCAGCATTTCTTGCAGCCATGCAGGAAGTGTAATTAAATTAAACCTGACTAACACAGGCTTAAAAGGAATTTTCATTCTCATCCCTCCCTAGCCTTGCATGTGTTGATCTTAGCATGAATGAACTCTATGGTACAGTCCCTATTGAATTACTTACCTATCCAAGCTAATATATCTTGCTCTGTCCTCAATTCCTCAAACAAGTAGGTCACATTCCCATTTCAATGGTCACATTCCAATTTCTTTAGGTAATTTAAGCAATTTAGATAATCAACTCTCTGGTTCTATTCCTCCAGAAATCAGGAAAGCTCCCCAATTTAGTTGAACTTGACATAAACAACAACAGTCTAACAGGTCCAATCCCTTCTAGTATTAGAAACTTAGAATAGCTAACATTTTCGCATATATACAACAATCAACTCTCAGCATATCAAGAAAAAATTCTAAGGCTACATTCCCCCAGAAATAGGGAATTCAAAATCCCTCGTCTCTTTAAGACTTGAAAGAAATAATCTCTCTAGCTCAATTCCTAAATCATTAGGTACACTCCACAACCCAACTTTCTTACACCTATACGACAATAAACTTTCTGGCACCATTCCTGAAGTATTAGGAAACTTGAAGTCCATGACAAGTCTTCAACTAGGAAAAAATCAGTTAAATGGTAATGTTCCAATTTCCTTGGGTAACCAACTTTCTGGTCCCATTCCTTAAGAGATAGGAAATCTCATGAAGTTGGTTGTGCTGCAATTAGATACAAACCACTTCACTGGTCTTCTACCTCAAAACTTATGTCAAAGTGGCTCTCTTCAAAATTTTACTGCAAACAACAATCATCTCATAGGTCCTATACCATAAACCTTAAATAACTGCACAAGCTTATCTAGAGTCCGCCTTGAAAGAAATCAACTCTTTGGAAATATATCTGAAGATTTTGGTATCTATAGAAACCTGCAGTACAATGATCTAAGTTACAACAAATTTTATAGTGAAATCTCTCATAATTGGAGAAGGTGTCCACAGCTAAGTACCCTACAGATTGCTGGAAACAATATTAGTGGTGGTATACCCCTTGAAATCAGAAACTCCATTCAACTTCATGTACTTGATCTTTCTTCTAATCACTTTAGTTGGGAAGCTACCAAATGAATTTGGGAAGTTGACTACTTTGTTGGCATTGATGTTAAATGAAATCAACTTTTTGGAAATATACCTCCAGAGCTTGAATCATTAACAAATCTTGAGTATCTAGATCTATCTAATAATAGATTTGACAAATCAATCCCCATAAATATAGGGAACCTTTTAAAACTAAACTATTTGAACATGAGAAAGAAGAAGTCTAGCCATGACATTCCAGTTCAAATATGTAATTTAGCTCATTTGCCCCGGCTAGATCTAAGTCATAACTGGCTCAAAGGAAAGATATCTTCACAAATTGGCAAGGTTTTATTCCAATTGATTTTGAAGAAATTCGTTGGTTGTCACATGTAGACGTATCCTATAATAAGTTGGAGGGTCCTCTTCCCAATAGCAAAGCATTTAAACAAGCTTGCATAGAAGCACTACAAGGTAATAAAGGGTTGTGTGGAATTGTTACAGGATTGCAACCCTCTCTAGTAGGAAGACATATTTCAAATGAGGGACACAAAATCATTCTCTTAATCATTCTCCCTTTTTTAGGAACACTTTCACTTGTATTGATATTTCATGGAATTTTCTTCATTTTTCTTTGAAAATTGAAGCACCCTCATACAGACCAAACACATAACATGGATGAAGAAAAAGTGTTTTCGATATCAACTTTTGATGGAGGAGCAATGTACAAGGAAATCGTTGAAGTGACCTAGGGCTTTGATGCTTTGTTTTGCATTGGGAAAGGAGGACAAGGAATTGTCTATAAAGAAAATCTAACATCAGGAAACAAAGTCACGGTGAAAGAACTTAGATCCTTGCATGATGGTGGGATTGAATAGCAAAAAGAGTTCTAAATGATATAAGGACATTAACAGAAATCCGGAATCAAAATATTATAAAACTGCATGGCTTTTGTTCACATTCACAATTCTCAATTTTGATTTACAAGTACCTTGAAAGGGGGATTGGCCACAATTTTGAGCAATTATGGAGGAGCAAAAGAATTGGACTGGAACAAGAGGGTGAATATCATCAAAGGTGTGGCTCACGCTCTATCTTACGTGGACCATGATTGGTCACCACTAATTGTTCATAGGGACATATCAAGTAAAAATGTTTTGCTGGATTCAGAATATGAGGCTCATGTTTCAGACTTCGGCATAGCTAAGCTTCTTAATCAAGACTCATCCAATTGAACTTCACTTGCCGGCATATATGGTTATGTTGCACCAGGTAATGTACTTATTTGTTCAATCAATATAGAATATGGATCATATGTATACATTGCCATAATATTATGCTTTTTTGAGAGATTGCTTATATGATGAAGATAACTGAGAAATGCAACGTGTTTAGATTTGGAGTTTTGGAAATTGAAGTGATCAACGGAAGGCATCCTAGCGAAATCATCTCCATCATATCTACTTCATCCGTGGAGGAGGAATTATTGTCAAAATATTTGTTAATCCAATGCATACCACCTCCCATGCTTCAGGCTGAGAATCAACTGATACTCATCATAAAGCTGGCAATTGAATGCTTACATGCTAATCCAGAATCTAGACCAACTACGCTCATGGTCTCTCAGGTGTTATCAAGCCTAAGTGCACTTTCCTAGAGCCATCCACAGATTGACTAAGACAGGCAAGGATATGAATTATATGGGACACTAAATTTTGTCAAATTTAAGCAACTAAAGGAAATTGTTTGTTTAAGACTATGTAATGCCTAGAGTACTACTAGATCTTTAGCTGCAAGTATCAATAATTGCAAGTATCCAACTTAATGTTTGATTGGCTATTTTATCAAATTTTCAAAAATAAAATACAGACTAGGGACGTATTATAGTGATCTTTGGTTTTAGTCATTTATATTCCAACTGAGGCGATATAAAAAGTAATGGAAAAATTTTTATTCATAGTTTGCGCTATTGTCAAAATCACAAATTTCGATGCAAGATCAGTATCCGTTTAATTTTTTCACTCATGCTTTCAATTTTATTTGCCCATCTACACATGCTTTTAATTTTCTTTTTCTTAATAAAACAAAGCCATTGACAAATGAGGATCAAGTGCACAAAATTCTAGAATGTCCATGAACTAAATTGATCTGTAAATGACATGCGTGAATTCAGAAGGCAAAGAAATTTTATTGTTGACATGCATAGCAAGATGTTATTGTGCCATAGTTGGATTATAAAACGAAAGAATGCTAGCTATTAAATGAATTCCAAGTGCCATACAACCAATATGTACGTGCGACCCAAAATGAGTCTACTGCACATTCAAAGGACTAGTTACGAAAAAAGAGTCCATCCAAAGTAAACTGGTGACTTCGGCGTTTGTCAAATACTTTTATACACAATACCCAATTGCATATCAGATGCTCTTATATACTAGAATTTTGTGAAACAGTTCTTGTTAAGTTGGATGTTGCAATCAAACAAACACACAAGCTTTCTAAACAATCAGACAGAAAAATTACAAAAGAGAAACATAAACTCGAGATCCAAATAAATAGAAGCATGTGAATGACAAAGATCGAAAGCTTAATTACCCAGAAAAGAAACAGAAAATTTCATAGAAGAATCGGAGAGAGAGAGATAGAGAGAGCGCTACCTAATACGGTAGGAAAAGCGAGGTGGGTCTTCCCTGGCTGTATCAAACCACCGGCCTCCTTCTGCATAAATTTATTCAGTCTCGGTTAAATCTCCCCAAAGATTGACACAATTTATTTGTTTTGATTTGTGATTGTTTTGTGATTAATCTCTTAGACCGGATTTGTAGTTTATCTTGTTGATTTTTGGTTTGTCTAGAAGAAAATAATGTTATTTTTGGGCAATCGATTTTGTTTAGAATCAATGTTTAACCGGATCTACCAAAACTTTTGTTTTTTGATTAAAAGGATGTGCCGGATATTTTTAATTCATCTGAAACTATTTTTTTTCCCCCTACTATCCTTTCTTTTCTAAAATTTTGGGACCTCCTTCCACTTGGGGCCCTTAGACAATTGCCTAATTGGCCTAGTGGAAGGGCCGACCCTGCATCTGACCTGCACATTAGGAATATGTATAAATGTAAATGATGATATACGAAGAAAAAAGTTCCGTAGTTTTGTGGCTTAATGCCCTTGGGGTTATAAATTTTCTTGCGCACAAACATGAAAAGAAACAAAGAAGGTGAAATGAAATTTTCAAGCATGCACTTTGGAAATTCACAAAGAAATGCACCCAAACTTTTTATTAGTGAAGAATTTTGTTACAGGCGAGCGTGACATTGCCCCATCAAGTTTCACAATTTCTATTAATAGTCGCCAACCCGTGCAATGCATGAGATTATTTTAGATCAAATGTTAACATGTTCAAGTTTAAACATTTCTCTAATTTTAATTATTGAAAGCTAAAAAGTCCCCAATATAAGATCGTCTCCAAATCATCAAATTATTGTAGCAATATTACTATTTATACGAAGGAAAAAAAATCAACAATACAAAAACAAAACAAAACAAAAAAAAAAATTCACTCAGCTAAATCAAAAACTTTCATCCAACCAAATCAAGGCATTCTCCATTTTCATACACGGCCAAGTCTACCTTAGGCTTGAACTCAAAATGATTTCATTTCTTTAAGTGTTACACAGAATTAAATTTGTTTGTCTCAATATTATTTTACAATATAAAATTATTATGATAGATGATTAAAATAAAATCTAATGTTCGGGACGTTTTTTGAAATATGATTTTAAATATCTTAAAACTTAGTTAATGGAGTTTCTATTTTACCTAAAAGTGAAGATAGCCATAGGTCCAATTTTTATTTTATAGTATAGGATCTTACAGTTAGCTTCGTACCATGTATAATACGTTAGTTCATTGTGATAGTTCCAAATAATATCCTAATACCTATTTATATGAGTTTTCTTTTTAATGATTCAATAAAGGATGGAGTTTAATAGAAGACATTTAAGATCCAATGTATCTAATAATTAAAAAAAAAATTTCAAAAGTATTTAAATTGTATATTTTTTTAATCATAAAATAGACTCTATCTAAACTCTAAAGGAAAGCATTCAGAATGATCACATCATTGATACCATATCAAGATGGTTGCAAATAATAATATTATTATTCATGATTAATAGATGAACAATGAAACTGTGAATTAACAATATAACAATTCAAATATCAAGTTTAAACTACATCAACACATATACAAAAGACTTCAAATAAAACTTTAAAATACGATCCTAGGTACCTGTCCATTCACATACAGCAAAAGTAACAAAAGTTGCAAAGAACAATATGTCAAGCACAAATTATTCTCATATCAAGTCATTGACAGAAACCTTAAGCTAAGAAATCACTCTGCACATACCCATATTTTGCAAGCCCTTACACAACCTCCTTCACTCTTCAAAGCATAAGGAACCATATCATCGAACTACATAAACTAATAAGGACAATAGTTTGATATCCACCATAACAATGTGCAACTTAAGGCTGCTCCACTTTCTCCACCACTTATATACCTTTTCAAACACCAAATATACCCAACTTATTAAAATGAAGTTGTTTAATGAAATATCTTTTAAATTAAATCATTAAAATAATAAAAATGATTGAAAAAGATAAAGACTGTGTGAAAAAAAAAATATAAATAAATAAATCAAACATTTTAAAAACTCAAACTTTTGCACTCACCAGGGGCCATCAAATCGTTATGTTTTGACTCAGCGTGTAACGCCTTCATCGAGCATTGTCTTTGTGAAAACGCTCAAATCATGAGTCCAAGATTGAGGTCGATCTGATAATAGCCTAAATAAACCGCTTTGTGAACCTAAAAACCCCAACCAAAGAAACAAACTCAATCATTATCAGAACAATTAAACAACCAAAAAGAGGCAACAATTTCATTCAAATGAATAAACAACCTTTTGAAATTATAGCAGATGAAGAGGAATAGTTTAAAATCAAAACCTTAATTAAAACAAAATCTAACCCAATCACTTAAATCAAAACCAACTAATCAAGATACCAAAAACTAAATCCTATTAAACCCCCAAATTTAAAATAAAATTTTACTTTTTAAGCCTCTCTATGTTTTGATGAAGATTTAATCTTTCAAAGATGGAAAACTCATAGCTTGTGTATAATTATCTTATGGGTAACATCTAATATAAAAAAATAGTAACTAACTGACATTGACACCCAAAAATATATTATCTATCTAGAACCTTATTCAAAAGTTTTGAATTAAAAGAACACAATTTAAAAATATTAGTAAACCAAAGTGCCAATTGGACGTAAAAACCACAATTTCACTCCCACTAACAAATAAAGATATCTAGTAAGGGGAAAATCCTAAAATTAAAGTAAAAAAATCGCTAACCATTCTTTAAAGCCCATGTAGAATTTGATCTTCTATGATGTTTCCCAAGATTCTACTAAAAAGAATTGCCAGGAAAAAGGAGGCTTGGTCATGTTGCTATAATATATGGTTTTAATGCCTCTAAATCATGTTACTTGCTGATCTTTAGCAATGTATCATTCTTACCGTCAAAATTAATGCCTCTAAATCATGTTACTTGCTAGTGTCACAATTCACATTCTATACATAAATATACTCTATTCAGTAGGATGGAAAGCTAATGCACTCGAATTTTATTCTTTATTTAACCAAAGCTAGAACAACATGATTTTTATTACTCATTTTATGATTCATATGGTTACAGAAACTAAAGCCACAAACTGAGAACCATGGCCAACCTATTTTAATAAAGAAATAAATATAGTGAATTAAAATAATTACTTGTTGAGGTTTGAAAATTTTCAATAACTTCACTAAAAAATCGTCAAATATCCAAGGAATCAACTGCGCCCACAATGAAGCCATTCTTGAAAAGGAGCAACTCTTCTGCTAACACCTTGTTGTGATTTTTATCCATGCCAAACTATCAGATATAAGTTTGAGAACATACAAAAATAAGCATAAAGAAAATAAATATAGTGAATTAAAATAATTACCTGTTGAGGTTTGAAAATTTTCAATAACTTCACTAAAAAATCGTCAAATATCCAAGGAATCAACTGCGCCCACAATGAAGCCATTCTTGTAAAGGAGCAACTCTTCTGCTAACACCTTGTTGTGATTTTTATCCATGCCAAACTATCAGATATAAGTTTGAGAACATACAAAAATAAGCATATAAATGAAAGGAAAAAAAAAAAAAAAAAAGGATTTACCACTGATTTTTTCAATAGAGGCTAACATAATCGCATTATCGATTCGCTCCTTCATCTATCTTAAAGTTTTTAGCAAGCCAATCAACTATTTTCTATTAAAAATTACAGAACGTAGGGGTGTAGTTTAGTCACAACTAACTATAAATCAAAAAACAAAAATAATTCAATTTTGCTTAATACCCAAATGAAATTAGAGAGTCAGGTGTTACCTGGGACGTTGATCTTGAAGATGTGGGCATTAGGGGATTCGAGCCAGTCCATGAGGGCTATCGATCCTAACCATTCTCTGAATATATTGTGCCATTCCAATCAATATATTTGAAAACGTTGTAGCAGGAACGCCACAGCCCATAGAGGTTAGAGATTTAGAGTGAGAGAGGGAGTGCTTCTGCATTAGGTCTTTTTTTGCATTAGCATTAGGATTTTTTTTTTTTTTTTAATGGAAGAGACTGCGTGCATGAGGTTAAGGATTTGGAGGAAGGTTAGGGTTATTTTCAGTGCTTTTGCTTAACGAATAAAGGCCCAAGTTTTTGAGAACCAAGGCCCAAGTTTTTAGTTTAAAATAAAACCTTAAATAGAATAAAAAGAAAATAGTGATGATCTGGAAAATTGTGGAAGTTTCAGAGACTTCGGTTATATATATATATATATAGATTACAAGCTTTTCACGTTGATATACCGAAACACAGACACTATTACACTGCTTTGCTAATTTCCAAAAAAAGTTTAAACTTTTTTTTTTTTGGAGAAAATACTAATTTCTAAACTCCATTACAAAACTCTTCATGCCATTTAGGAGGAACATTGTCGAGAACTCCAAGCTCCAAATGCCACTGTCTCTCAGATTATTGCCAAATTTGTTGCAAGGATTACAGGAAGATTAAGAGAGTAGTAATTTCTAAACTCTATAAATGTTTCTAACCTACTTTATAATTGAATAGAGAAAATAAGACTACGAAATTTATAGCTGAGTGTCTTTATTTTTTCAATTTTTTATTTTTTAATTTTGGCCCTTAAATTTGATTTTGTTTATATACCCTCTTATCTATTATTGTTAGTAAATTTGGTCCATCGCCGTATAAATGACATCCCCTAAGACACGTACGTCCTCCGTATAAATCTATTTATGCTAGTAATTTGACAATTAAATACCACATAAGTACTGAATATTAAGATAAGTCTCTATTAGTATTCTGACCATTAAGGGCCAAATAAGTATTGTTCATTAAGAGATGTCACCCATATAATCACCAAATTACTAATGAAAATCAACAACAAGGTCAATATGAGAATAGAATCACACATAATGGCCAAAATGAATATTTTCAAATATAAAAGGTCAAAATAAAAAAATAAAAACTTTTTTTTTTATACAAGATAAAAATTCTACTCTAGTCTAATCTAAATATATATGTTTGTGAAATTCATTCCTAGAAACTTGAACCCCAGCCATTATCCTCCACACCCCACAAGTACTTATACTTATTGAATAACCACTGCACCAAAGATGTGCGGTAGAAAATAAAATAACATAAACTTAAGGCCAAATATGAACTTTAGTCTAACTAATAGATAACTACTACCTTAATTAATATTGGAGTGATCTTAGAAAATTGTTCACTATTTCATTTTTTTTCTTTTTTGAAAAATAAGACCATGCATTCAATAAATCAATTCTATTAAAAAAAAATCAACAGTACCTTCTGTCAAACATTACAAAATTGGTAGCATCACTGTGTTACAAGCTTTCCACGCCGACATACTTGGAGTCTTTGGACTATGAACGCATACACTTTAGATATATGGGTAATTCTACCCTCTCTTTTTTTTTGGAGGGTACGGTACTTACTAGTAGACAACCTACTATATCAGGTTACCAAAATATCACATTTGATGATACCATCTTTATATTATGTAGTACTAACAACACATGTGATTGTATTTTTGTCACATACTTTTGTCACCTGCTATATTAGTGCGCTTAGCATTTAACGATTGCCCAACCAAGAAAAAGTTCGTTTTTTCAATTTTTTTTTTTTTTTAAAATTTAAGAAAAAGGTTTTTTTTTTTTTTTTCCTTCCATTTTTAAAGCCTTTTGAGTTTATTGGCTGGTTCTACATCCAGAAAGCGTTTAAAGAGTTCAGACATTACTATTTTCAACAGATTTCACAAGGTTAACTGATTTCCAAACATCGCAAAACCTACCATCAACTTCATAGTTTTATTTTATTTCTTCAAATAAATGACTTTACAAATTGAAAGTAACAGACACATTTGTAGATATTAGTAGAGTTTGCAAATTGTAACTGACATAATGGTGGTTTACATTTTACAATGAAAAGGGATACCTACATATGATATTGATACTCTACCGGAATCAACCTGCTAACGTATTTCAAAGGGAAGGTTACCACGATGTTGGTGGCAAACTCCAGGAAATTACGCTTTATAATCATTGGCAGTGACTTTAAATGGGAATCAATCACCGGGTGACGGGATGAAGGGAGGAGGATTAGGTCCTCTGTTTCGAAAGGGTGGCAGCCTCGGTGGTGGCGGGAAGAAGGTAGGAGGATTAGGTCCGCTGTTTGGAACGGGACCCCTATGTGGCGGGGGATGCCTAACTTCTTTGATTTGAACAAATATATTTCGCGGTCTTCCCTTCTTCTCTGCAAACATAACAAGAAATTGCATAAATCTAAAATCTCTAATTTAAAACATGAAACCCGCATGATATATACTCAAAAGAGGACACGAATTAAGGAACTCACTGGCTGGTGGGACTGGGAAGACGTTGTTTGGCGCGGCAACCACCATTGTAGATAAGAAGATAAGAGAAACAACAAGAGAAGCATCGGGATTAAGAAATTCCTCATGGAAGCTGTCTTAGCATCCATTTTTTGGCTGGAAGATGCACCAAGTAACACTTAGAATACTATTTATGTGATATATACGCTTCGAAAAGCATACCATATATTGTCTGATCTTTCAGTCAATTAAAAGCAAAAAAGACAGCCAGTTAGAAAGCAAGTCAATACGCGCTATCTCGTACTACTTCTTACACAAATTACTTTACGACATTAATTTTCTCCACCGGGGCAATTTCACGGTCTCTTCCGAAAAAAAATTCAGCCCCCACCACCACCACAGTGAAATTTCATGGTCTCTTTATGTCCTATTTTAAATTGATGCGAAAAAATTTCCTCCTTAAAAATACATCGCACCCCCATCGTTTGAATTTATGCCCTAGAATCCATTTTGTATGATGTTGTTTTAATTAATTAATAAAAGTATTTTATTTTCAGAAAATTATATGAACATTGGACATTATCTATGGCCAATGAGAAACCCATATTTTTGCATTATATTAGGTTTCTCCGATGATGGCTCTGGAAATTTTTTTTAAGGTGATCACTAAAAAATTTAAATTATATAAAATCTAATAAAATGATAACTTGAATATTTGCTACTATATTGAGTCGAGTCACTAAAGAGAGTAAAATGGTTGTGACCTAGAATCCATTTTGTATGATTTTTTTTAATTAATTAATAAAAATATTTTACTTTCAAAAAATTATATGAACATTGGACATTATCTATGGTCAATGAGAAACCCATATTTTTGCATTATATTAGGTTTTTCTAGTGGCGACTCTAGAAAAAAATTTTAGGATAGTCACTAAAAAATTTAAATTATATTAAATCTAATAAAGCGATAACTTGAATATTTTCTATTATAGTGAGTCGAGTCACTAAAGAGAGTAAAATGGTTATGACTTCAAAGACAAAAAGAATATAACTGTCATCACTATCAAGGAGAACTAACAACTACAATAATTTTTTTGGTACCATTTTGTAGGGAAAAATGAAATTCGAGATTGTTTTTATTGATTAGGTTGAACGAACTACAAATTTGAATTTTAGCGACTTTTATCTTTTTTATTTTTATTTTTTATAGTAAGCTTTTTGTTGAATAATTAGACCACTTCTTGTTGTTTGGTCTTATCTTCTTGTTTTTGTTTGGTTTATGTTTATTGTTATTTGGGCTAACATTTATTGTTATTATTTATGTTTTTTTTTTTTTTTAATTTTATAAAAGGGATTAAGGATTATGTTTGGGGGGCAGGATTAATTTTGGAATAATGCTACATTCACAATACCTTTACAATAAATCCTATGCGAAAAGCTGTTATTGGTGGGTAAAAAAATAATATCAGTATTAAGCACAATTAGAATTAGTAACAGCTTACTATATTAGATTTGTTGTAAAATTATTGTGAAAATGTTGTGAATGTACCATTATTTTTATTTTTGTTGAACCCAACTTTTTGTAATTCTCAAGTCAGGGTGTTCAACATTTTTATTTAGATGATCACAATAGGTTAGTTTAACATATAATTTTTTTTTTGGCAAGTGTATGTATGCCATTTTTTGTAAGTCAGAGTGGTCCTGTGACCACCTTGACTTGCATGTAGAGTAGAGCCGCCAGTGGGTTTTCCAATTGAAATCAAGTATTTGGTTCTTTTGAATTTAATTATTCCTGAACTAGATAACACTATCAATTGTTTTTTTTTTTTTTTTTTTGAGAAACGATTGTTAGGATTTAAATATTCTATAATTGATGTGAGCATTATATGCAGTGAATCAAAACTATCATTGTAATAGTCTTTAGGGTCTATAGGCATGTCAAGATAAGTGCTCAAAGTTTTGGTTTTTAGTGTGCAAGAACAAAAATTTGATTCATTTTGACTAATCATGAACTTACATTTCCGACAAATTGAACTACGATTATGCACATTTAGACTTTTAGCCCATCAACCCACTATGTGATTAGGGTTTGGTTCCTATTTGGTCTATGTTAAGACATATGTGATTCACTTGTTAAGAACATATGTCACTATTTTATGTAATTGGCTAATCCTTTGACAAAACGCACTTTACTTGTAATTGGGTAGATCTAAAATGTGTTTAATACTTCAAAAAACTGTGTTTCAAGATCAAGTGTTGAAGTCATGCAAGTTTGTCCAAGATTCAAGTCTGAAAAGTGCCTGTCATTAAAGCTCAATAGCTGCTCGACACCTCTCGACAACTAAGCTATCTATCGAGCTATTCAGTTGATGGTTATCGCAATCTCGACACCTCTCGACAACTGATGGATCGATTGAGAAAGTCATGTCCTCTCGATAGCTTCTCGATAGCTCTTGATAGCTCGCAACAGATAGGCTCGACACCTCCTCAATCGATCGAGAATTACTGAGCCTTATGAAATTCAGATTTTCAGATCTAATTTTCAGCCCATGCTGACATGTATGTGTAGGATTTCTTTTCTCACAACCCTAAACCTATATAAGGCTTATTTTAGAGGCCATCACAAAAGAGAATACAAAGAGAACATATGCAAAAGGTGACCGATGCCTTATTCTCTCTGAAAGAAGCTACTGCGTCTTTGCGCCTTAGGATTTTGTAACCAAGTGCTTCTTGATCTTCATTGTTGATGAAGTGAAGAACTTTGCAACCAACATCTTCTTCTAGTTGGTGTGTTAATCATGTACTGGGAGCCATGCATCATTGGTTAGTCACGTATTGAGATCCGTGCATCAAAAAGGATGGCATTCATATATTAAAGAGTTTAGAGGTTTTGAAGCGGTAGAAGGTTTCTGCTGTAAGTTCATCTACGGGGATTGTAGAGTCTAGGGACAGGTTTTGTACTAGATCTGAAATTTCTCTTTACCATAGTGGATTGCTTTTCGGGAAGGTTTCCTCCTAGGTTTTTTTACTATGAAACTAGTTTGTTTCATTGGTTTTCCTAGGTCATCATATCTTGTCTTATTTATTTTTCCGCTGCACATGATTTTGACATGATATTGATGTTTGTTTGTTTTAACAAGTTTTATTCATAATAAATATAATTAACAACTTGGGTTTAAAACTTGTTAATTCTATCAACCGGGGTCTAAATTTCCCAACAGTCTACTATATAAGTAAAACTGAAACCATATTTTTTTGAGACTTTGGAGCTGTTGTTTTTAGATCTAAAAGTTTTGAGCCTATTGGTCAGAAAGTTACTATCGATGTTCATTCTTACACATTCTAAACTAGTGGATCTAAAGTTGCTACACTCAGATTATCAAAGGTGCTAGATTTAAATCTTCAAGGGGATATTGAAGTCGTAGATTGGAGGTTCATGTTGCACTAAGTTGCTATCAAAAAAGTATGTGGATCTCAGACTTCAGTTTGGTAACTGTAGTTAAGTTTATGAAAAATAGGATTATTCAGTTTATGAACTTTTATTTGATAGTGGATCTTAGGGACGGACCCAGGAGTGCCCAAGGGAGCTTGAGCCCCCCCAGACCCTAAGGAAAAAAAGTACAAGGCATTTTTTTTTTCCTTCATTTTTATAGTTTTGGCCCCCTCTTCCAAAACCTTAGGTCCCACCCCCCTCGAATTAGCCTAGCCCAACTAGAAACCTCATAACCCAAAAATAAAAGAAAAACAAAACTTAAAAAACCTATTAGGTTGATAGTTACAAACCAAACTCAAAAAAGAGAGAGAAAGAGAGAGAGAGACTCACATTGCTACCACACCATCCACACTAACCCATGCGAGACTCACCTCCCCGTCACTAACCCACACCACGCGAGACTCAACTCCCCGTCACTAACCCACACCACGCAAGACTCAATCGATCAGCCTAGTCCTATAGACCTACGCACCACGCAGCAAACATAACTCCACTCGTCAATGGCCTCTTAATCTGCCCACCCCACCTCTGACACTGGTTGCTACAACTCTTGGCATCCATCTCGAACCCTAATTTTCCTATTTCAAGGTTTTTTTTTTTTTTTTTTTCTCCTTCGACTCCAAAACCTAACATTGATAGACCTACACACCATGTAGGAAACATACCTCCACTCATCAGCAACCTCTTAATCTGCCCACCCCACCTCTAACACTGGTCACTACAACTCTCCGCATCCATTTTGAATCCTAATTTTCCTATTTCAAGTTTTTTTTTTCTCTCTCCTCAAACTCCAAAACCTAACATTGATATGAATTTTCTCTTTCTCCAATCCATATGTTTATAATGTTTGTGAATCTATGATTCTAGCGTGTTTTTTTTTTTTTTTGGCTTAGGGTGATTTTGAATTTAATTTGAATATGTGAATTCGTGATTGTATTTGGGAATCTCTGTCTTAAAGACTATTAATTGTTTTTGCAGCTGTTGAGAGTGTGAGTCTTTGAGTTGTGATTTGTGAATAAAGTTATATTATATAGAGAGAGTAGAAGAGAGTAGAGCTGTAGAGAATATATAACAATGTTTGACGTTTGACACTTTGAATGTTTTTTGGTAGTGGGGCAGAAATAGGGATGAGGCAACTAACAGAGGAGAAAAAATTGTAAAGTTAGGAAAAGTGTGTGTAAGTGTGTTAGTAGTGCACTATAAATTCATTGTATTGGTAGTGGGTAATACTATATGGATTCATATTTGGAGTTTTTTTAATTTTTTTATTCTTATAATCCAGCCCCCTAGCTTGAAATCCTAATTTCGTCACTAGTGGATTTGTTTACCTAAGGATTAATAAGTCAAGTCCTCCCAAGTTTTTCCTGTGGAATTAGTTTGTTTCATTGGTTTTCTAGGTCATCATATTGTGTGTTTTTTAATTTTTCGCAATTGCATGATATTGGTGTTTATCTGATTAACCTAAGGCTTCTCATAATAAATCTAATAATCAACTTGGCCTTAAAACTGGTTAATAATAAGATTTGACAGGGATCTAAACACAACATCAATAAAGCCAATGACACAACATTTTCACAACAAAGTTTAAGTGACAAGCTATTAATGGAAGTTAAAAAAAAATGATGTCAGTAGTAAGTCCAAATGAAAATCGGTAATAACTTGCCACTTAGGCTTTGTTGTAAAATTGTTTTGCAAGTGTTGTGCTTGAAGCACTACACTAACCATAAGGTGATGTATCTAAGTTTTACCTCTTTTTTTTTTTTTTTTTTTTTTTTTTAAACTCTTTCTAGCTAGAAGCATTCATCAACAAAAGCGCTATTTGTCCCTTTTACCCCTAAACTTATCATCAAAAATCATATTTGTCAAAAGTCATATTTAATGTAAATAAGTTTTCTTTATTTGTTATATTTTATTCATGCCTTACTGTTCTACACTTTAAAAGTTGTTTTATTTTAGTTATATTATAATTTTATAGTGTAGATTGCATTTCGTAAAAGTGTCTATTGAAAAAATATCAATTTGGTTATGAAAAATTTTTAAAAAAATATTGCAAACAACACACTTTATAAATCTATACTATCTATAAGAGAATTCCCCTCTTTGGACTAGACTTTTTTATGATTCAGAAATACCCATAAACCTTACATTTAACAGGGGAAAAATTTAGGACAACCTGGTAAAAATATATCTCTAACTCCACTTAAAATACCTACAAAATAAGACACTCTCCTACTAATCCATGTTTTTAAAACAAACTTACCCAAGATTAAAAAAATAAATGAAAATTATGACACTAGACCCAAAAAAAAAAAAACAAAAAGCTTCATTGAACGCGCAAAGCGAGTGTGATAAGGCTAGTGTGTCTATAAAAATAATTTTTTTTTTCAAAATTAAAATTGATAAAATTCCATTAGAAGATCAAATATGTTACACAAAAGAAGGATTAGCCATATTATAAATTGAAAGAAAAACATTAATAGAATTTAAATACAAAGACTTAATTAGTAATTTTGAATTTTAAAAAGCAAGAAAGCCAGATTTTAAATGAAAAAGAAATGATATCAAAAGTTTATTTAATTAATATATATATATATATATATTTAAAAAAAAAACCCTCTTATAACAATTAATTAAACTGTCACCTTAGGCCCCGAAATTAGTGGCATCGACTAGCTTGAAAAAGTGTTTTCCTTCTTTTCTCTAGTCGCGTTGGCCATCTTACATTCCTCATTCGATGTTGCCTCTCTTTTTGTAATGAAGGGACAGAGATAGATGTTTTACTCAATTGGAAAGCTAGTCTTCAAAATGAAACACAGTCACGTACCCCTGCCTTTATGGACTCTCCATCCTTATAATGCAGCCAATTCTTCAAACAGTCAATGCTGCACTTATTTGTTAAATCAATAACATATTATATAGATATAAATGATTGTGTTAGATTTTAGACCCTTTGAAAGCACAGATTGTTTAACCTAATTTATAGCCAAGTTGTTACTTAGTTCAATTAAATAGATCTAGGTTAAACAAGTATCAATCATATTATAAACAGTGGAAAAGTAAAGAACATAAGCGATATAATGACCCAAGAAAACCAATGAAACAGTCCAGTTTCAAGTTAAAAAAAAAACCTAGGGAGGATTTTATCCTAAACAATCCACAAGGCAACTATTCACTAATAGAATCAAAGTTTATACAATAGACTTAACCCTAATTCTACTGCTACCTCATGTAGTATTTACTCACGTGACCACACGTAGCTCCGAATCCATAGAATTTTCTATTATGAATCAGTTGCACACAAACACTCCAGTTTGTGACTCTAGGAGGCCCAATATGCACTCTCCCTCTTAACAAAAACATGCATTAAGGTTTTCCTTAAATATTAGGAGAATGAGATCTGAAACCCTAACAAATACTACAATTATATGAATTGTAGTATAAAGCATCATTGAGTCTAAGCTACATGTTGCCATACAAGTCATCCTCTTCATGTCTTCTTTAAATCCATTGGTTTAGTTGCTGGTTTGGCTAGATTTCTAACAAATGTATAGTGGATAACAAATTTAGCTGGAAGAACCTTACCATGATAGTTGGGCTTAGTTACCCATTCGTTACACTTATCAACAGCATGCCTATAGCTGTATGAGTTATCAACACAATGAGCTGTAAATGAACTAAGCTCAGGATTAGCTAGAGAAAAAGTTTGTTCATGTTTGTGTATAAACAAGCCAAACTTAAGCCTTGGTTTTAGACTTATTTAATAAACAAGTTAGGCCCAAGCAAAAAATAAAAAATAAAAAAAAAATAAAAAATTCATGAACAAGTTTGTGAACATTAGGGCTTAATACAAAATAAGATAAGTTAGGGCTTGTTTATGGGTTTGGTAATAAGTTTGATATTGTTGAGGAAAAAACCTAAATTCCCTCAATTTATGTGTAAATTAATATAAATGACTACCAAGCAATAGCAATATATATGGAAACAAAAATTCAGCAAGCACCAATAAGAATACAACCACACAATCCATAAAAAAAAAAAAAAAAAAAAGAATACAACCACACAAGAACACTAAATCTTAGGTAAAAAAACTCCTCTGGTGTAGAGGGAAAAACCACACGGGTGGATTCGAAAAACGTCCACTATGAAAATTGATATTATAACTTTCAAGTTTATGCCAAACTTGAGTTCACAATAAATTTTAGATACAACAAATATTGTGGAGTTGCCACTTAGATTTTATATATTACAAAAAAAAGAAAAAAAAAAGAAAAAGAAAAAACTAAAATATACAAAGTACATGAATAACTTTGAGTTCTTATTTATTTGAACACTTACAATTGATAGAAATAAACTACACATGGCTTTGGTCCTAATTACAATCTAAGTAAAGAATTATAAAGATCTTTGCCCTAGTTACAATCTACTAACAATAAAAACTGCTCTACGAACCTAAGATCTAGACTCAGGGGCTAGGTTACAAGATGGGGAAGGTGTTAGGCATCCATCCTGCCTAAACCAAATCCGGTCTTCTAGACTCTAGTGACCGTTAAGTACCCATGTGCAAGATGTTATTGAGATGCAACAAAATGTCATGTCAATTTCTAGATCTAGAGTTAAAATGCTATTTGAGAATCCTAGATCTGTAATCTTATTTTTTATATAAAAAAAAAAATGTTTGATGAAATTTTTATTACAAATTTAGATCCGACTTTTCATGATTAAAATGAATGAATTTTGGAACAAAAATTTAGATTTGATTTTGTTATAACTATGAAAGAATAGATTTTTATGAAAATGCAGATCTGGTTTTTTTTATGAAAAATACAGATCTGGTTTTTGTATGAAAAATACAGATTAGATTTTTATGAAAAATACAGATCTGGATTTTTAGAAGTAGAAAAGAATGAATTTTCGAACAAAAATTCAAATCTGATTCTTTATAGATAGAAAAAGAATGAATTTTGAATAAAAACTTAGATCTGGTTTTTTATAGATAGAAAAGAATAAATTTTGGAATAAACATTCAGATCGACCTAGTTTTTTATAGGTAAAAAAGAATGAAAGAATGTTTCTTGTGATGGATTTTCTTGCAGATCTAAGATCTTAAACAGAGACATAACCCAAGATCTATGCATGTTAATTGATCAACACATTAAAACCTAAACTAATCATGTGAATTTTTTTAAAAGGAAAAGCATGCAATAAACATATTATGAACATGATGATATACACAATATGAGACAATTACTGTATTTTTTTTTTTTTTTTAAGAAACACACACATACAAGAGAGATGGAATGAGGTTCTAACACAAAGAACACATGATAAGTAAATAAGATTATTCCAAAAAATCAATCATGAAATTTTTAGGTTTTTTAAAATCTTCACTTCAATTAAAAAGAAAATTTTCTTCTACTTGCAAACCTATTAATAAGCTACTAAGATATTGTTACTGTTATAAGGCAACTGTGGTTTTGCTGCTACAACGGCCAAGCTGAGTTAAAGCTTAAGGTGTTGTTTAGTAGTCTCTGCCTTTCCATTATTTTCCCTCCATACATTTCTCCTGTCCTCCTTTAGTTACGAATCTTAATTTTTTTTTTATTTGGTAAACAAGGAAATGCATTAAAGCTCAAAAATGAGCAGGAACAATATTATCAGGACATAGCCGGTTAATATACAGACCAATAAAATCATTCACAAATAAAATCATATAACATCTAAAGGAGGGACATAAAACAAAATAAAGTCCATTTGCTGAGATCCTCCTTTCCTAGCTAAAGCATCTGTGCATTTATTCGCTTCCCTGTAGCAATGGGCTATCTCCACCCGAGGGATCTGAGAAATCAGGGACCTGCAATCATCAATCAGGGAGGAAATTGAACCATTAGTAGGACTAGTATTGGATACTAGCTCTATAACAAACTTAGCATCCAACTCAACTACAACAACAGATAGTTGTAAGCTAAGGGCCTTAGCTTAAGGCCATCTCTAAGGGTCTAAAATTCAGCAAGAAAGTTGTCGGTGATTGATGCCAATATTTCGAGCAAAACCTTGAATCCAATTCCCCAAGTAATCACGTATCACCACCACCTTCAGGCTTCAACCAAGCATGGGTTGCCAGTGGAATATCCCTTCATGTTTAATTTGGCCCGACCTACCTCCGGTCTCTCCCATCTAACAGCTTTTAGAACACGTCTGGGGAAACACGTTGATTTGGGCACAATGTGTGTACTCCATGGCTCGGGGCAAAATTTCCCAATGAAATACTATTTCTTCGGCCTGCCTGATGGGAAAGCATTTGCCCAAGGAATCATGAGATGCATAATGTCCCCCATCAAAGGAACTATTGACTTTTCGTTTCCCTTTTTTTTTCATAAATCTTTTCTCATCCACGATAAGGTTATTGTTTTTTTTTTTTTTTTTTTTTTTTCATATTATTCTTAGATCTGTAAACTCATTATCAAATTTTTTTTTTCTTTTCAAAATCCTCCTCCAATTCATGAGAAACAAAGTATAAAATATAAATGATGATAAATTCATCTATATATATATATATAAAACCGAAGCTTTTGAAGCTCCCACAATTTTCCACGTCAGCACTATTTTCTTTTTATTTTTATTTTAGGCTTTATATCTTATATATTTATTATAAGATAAATCTACAAACCCTAAACGTAAGGGGACTCTGTAGCCGAATTCTCCTGTCTCCAACGATGGAATTCTTTCTTTTTCCCCTGTTCGACAAAATCTGAATTATGCTTCAACCCTAAACCTAACGCACAAGTGTCCACTCTCTCCTTCCGCCTATGCTTACTTCCTATGGACACCTAATAGAGGAAGCAAGAGAAGTAATTTCCAAGTTCTAAGATGTGAGGTGGCATGCTGTATCAGTTAACAGAAACAAAGGAGCAAAATAGATGGCAACATATACATACTCTATTCAGAACACATGTGGCAAAGGGAACTTCCTCCCATTCTTAGCAATACCCTGTAAGACACGTTTATTATCAATAAAATTTTTTCTGCTGTTTATCAATAAACCTTTTTCTAAGATTTCCCCTGCATGTTTCTATGTTGTTATAGTGAGCTTTTTTTTAAACAAAAAATTTATATGATTTATTGAACAGTGATTAAATATTTAGAGAAATATACTATATCAGTTACTATTGCATTATAATTCTTATTTTTAGCTAACATTAAAAGAAAATACTTGTGATGTCTATACTTTTCAGCTCAAAATTGGTGAGAAACAAAAGAATATTATAATATTTGATTCAGGAACAATTTTGTTTCATTTAGTAGGTTGTGCATTTTTGGGTTTCTAAGGTTTTGCTTGAGTTTTATTGACAAAAATAGTTTCGAAAATTCAGAGTTATAGTGTTATGATCTATGGAAAGTAGTATAACTGCTGCTTTTCATATAAATATGTTGTGGTCTTTGGTGAATATAAGTTTGAATTTGTAGAGAAGTGAAATCAAATTAATTAAGACTATTTGGTGTCAAAGCATATGTGATAGTGATTGTTGTTACATGAATGCATTTATAGATTTTTGAGAAATCAAAAGGCATAAATTAAACCTTTATGCAAAGATTTGAAGTTACAAAATTAGATAAGGCTGGTAGAAGTGCAATAGGATATCCAAATTTTTTATTTGATAGACTTGCAACAGGATATCCAAATTTTTTATTTGCTAGACTTATATCAAAACTGGCATTTTTGGGACAATGCTTTGAGAATCTTTTATACAGTATTATAAAAGGTTGAAAGTATAATGCTTTGGTTTGTGGTAAATGAGTTTCCACAACTTAAAGGGTAATTTTTGGTTTGCTTTTTATGTTAGAATATGCTCATAAACTTTGAGTTTTTTGTGTGGTAAGTAATGGAACTTTATTGATGAAAATTTGAGGATAACAAAAAAACCTTCTTAGTGCATAGGAACCAACAAAAAGTACAAAAATATGAATAATAGCTAAATTTCCAGAAAATCAAATATCAATAACTATATCATCAATCAAATATTTAGATTTCAAGTTTTTTATAGTTTAAAATTACGCATAAAAAATAAGTTTATGAATTTAATAGTAAAAAACATCCAATTAGTATGAAATTTGATATGTGTGTTAAAAACATAAAAAACTTGCAATCAACGATTAGATTTTCAAAATATGCAGTCATGTTAAACTTTGTCCTATAATAAATTTTCAAACTATTACAATAGAAAACATTGTCAATAGAAAAAACAAATTAATAAAACTATTTAAAAAAAATCATATTTAATAGTTTTCCCGTGCATCGCACGGGTTAGCGACTAGTTAAAATTATAAGCATCACCTGAAAAAGGCACAAGACCTGCAGAAGGGATTTTACTCCTACGTCTTGGCGGTGGATTCGGGGGTAGTTCACGTAATTTCTTATGGACAATGATTGCTCGCGGCGGGAGACTCTTCTTTTCTGCAAGCGTTACAAGAAATTGGATAAATATAAAATTAGTACATAAAAACTTTTGAATCAATCTAGCACCTGCAACTTGCAAGTTGCTGCAACCATGCGCGCAAGAACAGACTCGCAGATTAATTAAACGACTCACCGTCTCGTGGGCCCACGTAGCTCAGGTCGGCAATCACCATTGTAGTTGAGAGAAATAGAAAGAGAAGCATTGGAATTATGATAATCCTCATGGGCGTCTTGGCATCCATTTTATGGCTGTAAAAGATGTCGAATTAACAGTTCATTACTTCTGCAATATATTTATATATATACTCTACAAAGAACAGTACTCCCAAGTCAAGTAATTAAGCCAACCTCAACACACATTATTCTGCTAAGAGCCTAGGACATCCTTTACCACAAATAATGTAGTACAAAAACCTTATCCTGATTATTCTACATATTGTTTAATTATTTTAAACTAACATGTTTTTTTTCCCCTTAAAATTATTGAGAACCTCAAGAATTTAGATTCATAAAAAATGAGAGTAATGTTACAGACACCATAGAATGTAAAATAATTTCACATTATTCCTAAATAAGATCATCTCCAATAGGCTCTTTAAAGCCAATTATGGAGAGCAAACACACAAAAAAACCCCTCCAACAACCTCTCCATCTTTTTTTTTTTTTTTTTTTAGATTTGCTACAGTTACTCTCCAGACATGGAGAGTACTGTAACAAGTAATGTAGCTCCTCTAAACCATATTCTCCCTTAAAATAATACCCGGTTGAATAAATTTTTTTTTTTCTCTTTCCTCCATTTTTGTTTCTTCTGCACTCCCTCTCTCTTGCTTCTCTTTAGAAAAAACTCTCTCTTTACTTCTAATCAGAAAACAACGGTGAAGCACAAAATTGATGGAGCTCTCAATCAAAATACAAACTCAAATCACAATTTTAAAACTAATCAAATTAGAACAAAAAAAAAAAAGAAGAAGAGCAAAGCTGACCCATCTGAGCCTCGGTGGGAGGAGGACATGCAGTGGTGCTTCTTGAATGCTCTGGAGTAGACGTATTGCTAGAGAAGAAAAGAAAAAAGAAAAGTGAAGATTGAAGATAGAGCTCCAGATGAAGTGCTAGAGAAGAAAAGGAGAAGAATAGAAAAAAGAAAAGTGAAGATAAGTGGATAGAGCTTTAGACGAAGTGCTATAGATAAAAGAAAAAAGAAAAGTGAAGATAGAGATAAGGGAAAGGTATGGAGGAGAAAAAAAGAGGAAAAAAAAGAAAAATAAAAGAAACATGTGGATGGAAAAAAAGAAAAAAGAGATAAGGTAAAAATAAAATAAAGAATAAGAAATTAAAATTGAGAAATCCTACTACAATATTTTTACAATAATTCTTAAGTGGTGGGTTGTTTCTAACTAATACGGATGAAAAAAAATATTTAAGTGATGTGTTCAAATTAAAATCAGCAATAACTTACCACATATAATTTATTGTGAAAATATTGTAAAATGTTAAGAACGTAGCACTTCTCATTAAAATTAGATGAATGAAAGAAGATTAAAAAAGAAATATTAAAGAAAGAATGAAGATATAATATTTAAATGCGATAGAGAATATGATAGAGAGTCTGTTGAAAAGTATATTTGAAAAAGTAGGTAAGCAAAAGGTAAAATGAACTGTTCACTCTCTAAACAATACAAAAATTTGAAGAGCCTGTTAGAGATGCTCTAAGCATACCAATTAACATATGGCCCACCATAATCTTTAATTTAAATATTTTTGGTATGCTAACCCCTTATACAAAAGAAATAATATAAACCTGAATAACAACAATAAAAATTAATAGCAAAAATAAGCCAAACAATAACAAATGAACAAAACATTCAACAAAAAACTCATAATCATTCAAATCCAAAACTCGTTCAACTCATTAAAAAAAAATAATCTGTCATTTCATTTTTCCTAAAAAATGATATTGTGAGAGATATTGTGGATGTGAGTACGTTATCCTTAGTGATGTTAATTTGAATGCATTTTCAAAAGCATACTATAACGTAGTCCACATGAAAAGAGGGTCCCTAGATTTATTTTATCCTAATTATTCTACGGAGAACACTGGGCGGCTCCAAATTGAAGTCAGGGTGGTCACATGTCCACCTTGTCTTGGAAAAAAATAATTATTATATATAAATTAAAAATAACTTTTTTACTCTTAAAAAAATTTGTGATCATCCACCCTAAAAATTTTTTAGGCCCATCATGACTAAACTTTGAACAAAGTTTGGCCGTAGACTCTATAACTTCACTCAATATATTTTTATTGGAGTTGAATTTTGACAAATTCGCAGTTAGATTACATTTTCTCATTATATCTTCCATCCTTGCAAAGTTTTAAGAAGATCAAAGAACAATAACTATGTCATCAATCAAATGTTGAAATTTCAAGTTTTCAAGTTTTTTTTTTTTTTTTTTTTGATAAAGAATATTTTGTATGATTCACTGTGGAAAAATTTTCTAGAGCCGCCTTTGAGGACTGCACTATCTAATCTCCATCTCCAAGTCTTCAAGATTTTATATTATGCTGATTATTCAGAGGACTCCAACACACCGCACCTTACTCTGCTCAGACCTCAGATCTTTTCCACAGATTATTCGAAGTCATTTTCAAAACTGTAAGTTTGTCTCCGTTAGCATACTAATCATCGTAGTCCACATAAAAGAAGAGGGTCCCAACATTTGTTTTAGGCTGATTATTCTGCATAGGATTGCACTATCTAATAATCTCCAAGTCTTCAAGATTTATTTTATGCTGATTATTCTACGGAGGACTCCAAGTCTCCAACACGCGTTATTCTGCTAATATCTTTTCCACAATTATTCGAAGACAATTTCAAAACTCTAAAGTTTTTCTCCGTTTCCACATCAAATGAGGGTCCCAACATTTATTTTACGCTGATTATTCAATATAGGATAGCTGAAAATACTTGGCTGATGGAGCTCACCCTCTTTGTGGGAGCCTGGAACACTGCCCCTGGACCACCTAAAAAATCCCCTAAAACAGCACTGTCTAATCTCCAAGGTCAAGTAAACCGTGATTGTCCCCCAAAAGAAAAGGCCAAGTAAACCATTCTAAACACCTTTTCCACAAGTGGAGAAGGAATATTTTTCCATTTATGAAAAACAAAATATAATTACATATTTCTCTCACCCCTTAACAACGAAAATTGATTACCTGAGACACCCAAATTTTACACCTATAGATAGTGTGCAAGAACTTAATGTGGGTAGCTTAGACACCTTAAGATAGAGTCTTGAACCTGTTTGCAACTTGTAAAACAAATACCATGGAAATGTCTGTCTTAAAAGAAGTATTTTTCGTGGTTTATCTGGTTGGGTTGGTCATGCTACATTCCTCATTTGATGTTGCTTCTCTTTCTATGAATGAAGAGGCAGAGACAAATGCCCTGCTCAATTGGAAAGCCAGTCTTCAAAATGAAACACAGTCACCCTTGCTGCCATCATGGACTCTGCTTCCAAATGATGCAACGAATTCTTCGAATAATCAAAATAAAAGCTCCATCACTGCATGCAGTACTTGGTTCGGCATTTCATGCAACAAAGCAGGAAGAGTTATTAAATTAAACCTGACTCACTCTAGTTTGAAAGGTACGCTTCATGAATTTCCATTCTCGTCTCTACCAAATCTTGCATATCTTGATCTTTACGTGAATGAACTCTTTGGTACAGTTCCTACTGAAATTAAGTACCTTTCCAATCTCAAATATCTTGATCTGTCCTCTAATAACTTTTCGGGGAAAATCCCAGCACATATTGGCCTACTCACCGATCTTAAGGAACTATACCTTAATGATAATCAATTAAACGGTTCGATTCCTCCGGAAATAGGTCAGTTAAAGTCTCTCGTTGTCATTATTTTGTATGCCAACCACCTCCACAGCTGCATTCCTGCTTCATTAGGTAATTTGAGCTCCTTGACTAGCTTGTATCTCAGAAATAACTTCTTTACGTGTTCCATTCCTGTATCTTTAGGTAAATTAAGCAACTTGACTCATCTGCACCTTAGTGATAATCAATTTTCTGGTTTCATTCCTCCAGAGATTGGAAACCTATCCAATTTAGTTGAATTTTACATGTCAAAAAATAATCTAACAGGTGTTATCCCATCTACTATTGGAAACATAGAGAAGCTAACCCAGTTACTTGTGTCTGAAAATCAGCTGTCTGGCTCAGTCCCCCCAGAAATAGGAAATTTGAAGTCTCTCATCTCTTTAATCCTTCATACAAATAATCTTTCTGGTTCGATTCCCACATCATTTGGTGCTCTAAGCAACCTAGCTGTTTTACACATGCATGACAATCAATTTTCGGGCATCATTCCTGAAGAATTAGGAAACTTGAAGTCCATAAATGATCTTGAACTGGCTGGTAATCAGTTGAGTGGTACTGTTCCAAATTCCTTGGGTAAGTTGAGGGACTTAGAATTTTTATACCTCAGTGATAACCAACTTTCGGGTCCCATTCCACAAGAGATTGGAAATCTATTGAAGTTGAGTGAGTTGTTTCTGGATACCAACCAATTCTCCAGTTCTTTGCCTCAAAACTTATGTAAAAACGGGTCTCTCCAAAAATTTGCTGCGAACAACAACCGTCTCATAGGTCCAATACCCAAAAACTTGAGAAACTGCACAAGCTTAATCAGAGTCTGCCTTCAAAGAAACCAACTCTTTGGAAATATATCTGAAGAAGACTTTAGTAACTGCAAAAACCTCGAGTTCATGGTCTTAAGTTACAATAGATTTTATGGTGAAATCTCACAAAATTGGAGTAGGTACGCACAACTAACTGACCTACGGATTGCTGGGAACAATATTATTGGTGGGATACCACTTGAGATTGGAGACTGCGTTCAACTCCATTCACTTGATCTTTCTTCTAATCATTTGGTTGGGGAGCTTCCAAAAGAAGTTGGAAAGTTGGCTTCTTTGCTAAAGCTGATGTTGAATGGGAATAAACTTTCTGGTGGTATACCTTTAGAGCTTGGATCATTAACAAATCTTGAATATTTGGATCTATCCACTAATAGATTTGGCAAGTTGATCCCAAGAAATATAGGGAACCTTGTAAAGCTACACTACTTGAATATGAGTAACAACAATTTTAGCCTTGACATTCCAGTTCAGATTCGTGATTTGATCCATTTGTCCCAGCTAGATTTGAGCCATAACTCACTCAAAGCAGAGATACCTTCACAAATCATCGATATGCAGAGTTTGGAGCTGTTGAATGTCTCCCACAATAACCTCTCAGGTTTTATTCCAGCTACTTTTGAGAAGATGCGTTGGTTGTCTTGTATCAACATATCCTACAATGAGTTGAAGGGTCCTCTTCCCAATAGCAGAGCATTTCAAGATGCTCACATAGAAGCATTACAAGGTAATAAAGGGCTCTGTGGAAATGTTATGGGATTGCAACCCTGTAGGGTAGGGTATATTTCAAAAAAAGGACATAAATCCATTTTCTTTATCATTTTCCCTCTTCTGGGAACACTTTCACTTGTATTGATATTCTGTGGAATTTTCTTCAAAAGAAAAAGGCAAAATCTACAGACAAACCAAAGAAATGTGGCCAAGGACAAAGTGTTCACAATATCAGCTTTTGATGGAAAAACAATGTACCAAGAAATCATTGACGCAACCCAGGATTTTGATGCTAAGTTTTGCATTGGAAAGGGAGGATGTGGAACGGTCTATAAAGCCAAGCTAACATCAGGACACATAGTTGCAGTGAAGAAACTCCAATCCTTTTGCGATGGCGAGATTGCACAGCAAAAAGATTTCTTAAATGAGATAACGGCATTAACAGAAATCCGACATCGAAATATTGTAAAATTGCATGGCTTTTGTTCACATTCACAATTCTCAATTTTGATTTACGAGTACCTTGAAAGGGGTAGCTTGGCCACAATTTTGAGCGATGATGGAGGAGCTAAAGAATTGGAATGGAACAAGAGAGTGAATATCATCAAAGGTGTGGCACACGCTTTATCTTACTTGCACCATGATTGCTCACCACCAATTGTTCACAGGGACATATCAAGCAAAAATGTTTTGTTGGATTCAGAGTACGAAGCTCATGTTTCAGACTTTGGCACAGCTAAGCTTCTTAACCGAGACTCATCCAATTGGGCTTCATTTGCAGGCACATATGGATATGTTGCACCAGGTAATAGACTTAATTTTTTAATCAATATAGACTATATATACATCATATGAACACATTGGCATGATATTCCGTTTGTCTGTAGAGCTTGCTTATACAATGAAGATAACTGAGAAGTGCGACGTGTTTAGTTTTGGAGTTTTGGCTATTGAAGTGATTCAAGGAAGGCATCCTGGTGAAACCATCTCCATTTTATATGCTTCATCTGTGGGAGAGAATTTATCGTTGAATGATTTGTTAGACATACGCCTTCTGCCTCCTACTCCTGAGGTTGAGAATCAATTGATATTCATCATAAAGTTGGCAATTGCATGCTTGAATGCTAATCCAGAATCTAGACCAACTATGCACAATGTCTCTCAAGTGTTATCAAGCTGAACTGCACTTTCCTAGAGCCATCCACAGTTTGACTAGGACAAGAAAGGATATGAATTATATAAGACACTATATTCTGTCAAATTTATGCTGCTGAAGGAAATTGTTTATTTAAGATTATGTAATGCCTAGAGTACTACTAGAACTTTAATTGCAAGTACTAATAAATAGCTTTTGGTAACACAGATTTCAGGGCACTGTGATGATACGTGTTTGTCTCTTTGATTGGTTATTTTGGTATGCATTATAAAGATCCCAAATGTAAAATAGATATTAGGGACGTATAATTGTGATCTTTGGTTTTAGCCATTTATATTCCAACTGAGGCGTATAAAAAAGGTGATGGGAAAATTCTTAGTTATGGTTTGCACTTTGTATGACCCTGTTGTCAAAATCAGATACTTGGATGCAAAATCAGTATCCCTTCTAGGCTAATTGTCAATAAATGATTGTAACAATTCTTGTCTACCAGATGCCAATGCCATTAGAGAAACAAAAAATGTTTTTAAAAGAGCTATTGTGCAAGAAACTTGCTGAATAATTTTATTGATTAGCCGGAATAAAATAAATCAAGGTGTTGTTATTATATAGACTTTTAGAAACAGAGCAAGAGAGATTAAGCAAAAACACAAAATTTAACAATCTTCCTAACCATTATACATTATTAACGGAAATTACTAACACCCAATTAGGGACTGACACGCATGTGTATCAAGGACTTAAAGAATCACGCGTGATCTGCACATGTATAAAATTGTTACACTTATACGGTTATACCTTGTAATAGAAAACATGATTGAGCCTAACAATTCATCCTCTTCATGTTTTCTTTAAATCCATGGTTTAGTTGCTGGTTTAGCTAGATTTCTAACAAATGTACAGTGGAAAAATGGTCCAAACTATCCAAAAATGGTTTAGCTTGACCCTCAACACACACAATTTGAAAACAAAACAAAGAAGATGCTGAGGCTGTGCACATCAATCTTCCTAATCCTGACAGCCATTGTAGTTGGTAGACTCTTGTGTCCTCCAAAGTCCAAACTATCCAAGAAAAATGGTCGCAAAGCAAAATGTTATGGCAAGCTATTAAATAAAAGAGTTAAAAGGCAATTGGACAATTACAAAGACTAATAAATGTAAACACAGATACAAAGACCAATAAGTTAGCTACAACAAAAATAATGTTCTTAACACAATAAAAATGCAACAACAAAAAATTTGAGTTTAGTTAAATTGTTAATAGAGTAATGGACATAATAAAAATTATATAGTATTAAGAAAAATTCTTTTTTAATAGTGTAATGTTATAAATATAAAAAAAAATATTGCAACAACAAAAATTAAATTTGAGCTGAATTTTCATTTCAATAAAAGGAAATGGCAAAGCTTCATATTTTTGTGTGTGTGCACGCTCTTTTTGTAATGCTAATATATATTTTTTTTTGATAATCCGTAATACCAATATGTTTAAGTTCTCTATTTATAAGATTTTGTATAATTTAATTCGGTTGATAACTACTCTAGAAAAATTTCCCAGAGCCACCACTACGTGTACTCAAAATTTTGGACATGTTTTGGAATAAACACTTATCTTGAATTAATTTTTTGGTTAAAAATTATTTTCCATAAAAAAATAAAAAATAAAATTAATTTTTTAATTAAAAAAAATATTTTTAATACTATCTATCTATAGATTTAGCCAAAAAAAAAAAAAATCCTATAGGTGTGATAATTTATTTATTTAAATGATAAAATTTTCCATACCAATAACTTTTGTTTTTAATTTTTTGAACCTCGGATTTCAAATATTGAGGCCCGTTTGTTACCGTTGTTTAAACAATAGTTTTCAGTTTTTAAACAACACTAGACACAGATCCGTGCAATGCGCGGGGAAAATTTTTTTATTTACTATAGTGAAAAATACTATTTCTCTTTTAAGAACTCAAATGATAAAGCTAAAAACTATTCATTCCTAACTAATAGTTACAAAGAAAATCTTTCATAATAAGCATACATTAGACACTCTATCTCTCTCAAATAACAACAGCATTTAGTTTATTATGAGAGCACAAAATTTTTGGACAGGGAACTAATCAAACTACACAATATTATGGCAAATTCAAAGGCTGACATTCATTACCAGAAAATCGTGTTTTACTTTTAGCTATAAAAAAAAAAAAAACTTGTTTTTGTAAAGAGAAGAAATTTAATATCTTCAAGTTTTTGCCTTCTATTTTAATGTTCACTTCAACTTTTGAAATGATCACTCCAATAGAAACAATCTTAGTATCTTACTAATTGCCATCTCTTGTCTAGTCAGTTACATGTTTTGGTTCTTGTTTTGAATTTGAAAGCTATTTTAGACATTTACATCTAACACTGTCATCTAATAATTATAGTTCTATCCCTTTGAAGTATGTAAAAAGAATGTGAGCTTGTCATTTGTTTCTAATACAATGCTTTTCTGGGTACATTCAATAATATCTACTAATCAGAAGATTCTAATAGCTTACAACCCAAAAGTAATTAACCACACCTCCATTATATGGTTAGGCTAAAAATAATTATGATTTGGATAGTGCCTCCATGATCAGTCTAGGATGAAAAGCCAACACCATCACATTAAGGATGTGGGATTTCCGATGTCTCACCTTCAATTTGGTTTTTGTAGTGGGGCAATGGAAGCAAATCAATAGCTTAGCACAATCCCTGCAACAAAGAAATCCAACTCAAATTATATCTTTCTTTCTTTTTTGGTAGAACAGATTGTATATAATAGATATAAACTATATGGTTGTTACCTCTACGTTACCCATCATAGAGATACAAAGACTAGTACGACCCCAACAACCATTATGATTTTAATCAACAATATTGTACATTAACGCATCAAGCATAAACTATCAATATGATTGGTTAGTAATAGGAAAAGAAGAAAACCTATAAACTAAACATTTCCTAGCTTTGTTTGATGTATGATACATTAAATTAAGGTAGCAAACTTAACAGGTGAACTTGAACTTTTATGAAGGATATTATATGTAATATAATTGACTTGGGAAGAAAGAATAGTCCCCAAAAAATTACTTGTTTACTCAAAGTATTAGAGTACTCCAAGCCACAAAGATAGCAATACCACCCAAACACCAAAGGCAAGTGCTAAACATAAATAAATTTAAGACAAACTTATTTTTCAAGAGGATGAGATGCAACATGTACTAATAATTGGAAACATAAATCTAAGAAAAAAAGAAAAAAAATAAAAGTATCAAAGATGACAAAAGATATACCAACCCAATGTGACACATTTCTTTGAAGATTGGAATTTCTCTGGGTGGGGTTGATTAGGGAATTGAAAAGGTAATTTCAAAATATATAGTAGATTGATACCTCAATGCATAAGACACTTTCTAGAATTTTTGTTTTCCTTAAAATATGCATGTTGGCATAGAATGAAGAAGACCAAACTCAAATAAATCACATATAAGACAGAGAATCATTATTGAAAATTTAGAATATCAATCATTTGGGAATTTTTCGAATTTAGTTAATCATCATTTCTTCACCTGCCAAATCATTTTGGGAGCCTCAGGCCTCATAAATGGTGTGGGGTCTAATACACCAAGAGAGGAAACTACAATGATGCAAGCTTGCTTTGAATAAAAAATGCATATGGAGTTAATAGTTCAATTTTGAAAGGGATTAAAAAAGGAAAACTTTCAAATGTGCGTTGTGTCATTTTCCCTCCCAACACCAAATATTCTCATCATTCATGGTCCTAAACCTAGATTTGAAATACCTTTCAAGAAATCTCAAAAACCATTTAGTCCACAAAAAGGGAGGTCAAGGTTACTCATGAATCTGGATTGCTAACCCTAAAGTGAACCACCAATGTTGTAGATGATCAACAAAAAATGCAACTTTGATATGTAGATCATTACTAAAATATTGATACCCTCTAAGGTATATTTACATTTACATTTAAATTTATTTTATATGCTCATTATGCATCTTTCATTATCTCAAAGAAAATACAAAATCATTTTTAAAATTTAATGACGTAAACCCCACATTGAATTTACGATTTATTTTTTGCATTGGAGCATAAAACTGCTCGATATAATTCAATGAAAATCAATACCTTTTATTAAGCATTGTGGCCACAAAACATAGATAAAAATTATGTGATATTATGCACCAGTCATATTTTTCAATAGAAAATATCTAATCTCCGAACATATTACAATCTTATCTAACCTTATCTCAAAATCTAAATATCAGTCCAATGGTACTGCAACATGGTAAAAAAAAAAAAAAAAAAAAAAGAAACCAACACCCAGAATCATATAGTCCCAACAAAGAAATTTCAAATTCTACAGTTAATTCAAACTCCTAATTTGTTTTGCATCTAGTAATGGTGAATTACTTGTTCATCAAACTGTATTGTATTGTCAGTTGTACCTACGGCCATTTGTCACCAAGCCACCTCATGGGGTCATCTAAATATCTAGTCTACCATTGGTTTTGAAATATCAACGAAGATTAAATTGATAAGTCTAGTTGCATAATCCAATTTGGGTGGTGGGGCAGTAGGGAATATATACTTCGGCAAGATGCTTAAGAATTAGGAAAAAATCTACCAACCCATCTTAAAATAAAACTACAGCAAATAATCAAACTAAATCTGTTGAGTTTTAAATATTTACTCATTCAGCTATTTTATCAAACAATTGGCATGCATCTAACAAAAGCAAAATTTAAAAGTTAGAGGAAGATGTAAAGAGAGAGAAGTAGGTAGTTTTCTAGAAAAGGACTCAAGGGTAGGAGAGAAAAGAAAAGAAATTAATGAATACGAAGTAGAGAAGAAAATAAAAGATACCTTGAGCTTTGGGAAGGTAGTAAGTAGTGAAGCCCGGTTGCGTGGAGCAGATTGCCATTGATGGTGGAATGAAGGTAATGGGGAGCTATATACATCCTAGAAACAAACGTTACACTGGTTCACTATCTGTGTTGTAACTTATAACGGCAAGGTGGGAAACGGAACGCTTAGGCTGAAAAGAGAGAGGGAGAGATAGTAGTCTGATGTGGCACAAGAGGCCAACCAACTCAATGGTTGAGGCACAAATGAATATTACCAAGTGCATCAACGGTTTTGTCCCATTTATCAATATTTAATTATATTTTGAAAAGAGAGAAAATATAAAGAAAAGGAAGAGAGGAAAATATTTAACCTGTGATTGCTGATGTGACTCAACTGGAGCGTAGCAACAATAAATACTACGCTTCAGCTTTTAGATATATATAGAATATAGATATAGATTTTAATTTTTTTCCCCCCTTTAAGCTGAACTGAAAAGGCTTTGGGTTGGGCTTGATAGTGGAACCAAATAAATAAGAGGTGGGCTGGATTAATTATACAGATTTATTATAGGATGATAGTAGAAGTAAATAAATAAGTAGTGGGCTAGATTTATTATAGGGTGATAGTGGAAGTAAATAAATAAGAAGCGGACTGCATTTATAAGGCTGGGATTTGTAGGGTTGAAAATTGTAAAAACCATTTTAAAATTGAAGGAAAAATTATATTTTTTTTTAAAGAAAATGACGTGGCAGCTGATGTGGCGCAATGTGAGAGCAGCAGCATTAAACGCTACGCTTCAGCTTTTAGTAATATATAGATTACATGTATTTCCACACACTTTTTTACCCACACGAATTTCCAAAAAATACAAACAACTTTACTAGAACAACATTACCCAACGGGCCTCAATCATTAGAGATTGAAGTTAACTAGAATCTTAATTGCAAAACTACCCTCAGATATATTTTTGTTCTCAATTGAATTCACCGGCTTATTAGTCTCTCTAGATTTCGGAGTTGCTCGCCGGAATTTTCACGTTATCTCTGTCCAGTCACTCCAACACTCATCGTTAAGCTTCAAATCTCGGATTTGGTTCCTCTCTTTAGTTACTCAAAAGTTTTCTTTTGCTTTCCTTCATTTTCTTTGTTACCAAACAGTTTACATCTTCTAATTTTGTTCGATTTTATCTTTGCTATTTTTGATTTCTTGAACTTTTTTTGGTAATTTAAATCTATGAAACTAGTTAGTAGATGTCAAACTTCTTTCACATTTCCAAATTTTATAGATATATATGTAAATGCATTGCAAGGTATGAGTTTGCATGTTTGAGATTCAATTGCAAGGTTCATTAGATTAATCTTTCTTCTTGTTGGTATTATTCTCTTAGTTTTTCATGAGGTTTAGTTTTGTGAAAGATTTTCTTTGATTGGGCTTTTAAGAAGATGTGATGCATTGATTAATTTAGCCACATGGTTGAATTTAATTTGTGATAGGCCAAAAACATATTGACCCCTTGTGATTAAATTAATTAATTAGCCAAGTTATTAATTAATCAATTTCACATGCAAACGCGTGGTAGCACAAACAACTCACCAATAAACTAATTATGCAGTGGAAAATAAATAATACGGTGATTTGTTTACGAATGGGGATAACTTGACGACAAAAACCCCATCGGGTGATTTTCAGGTCACCACTCCCGAAACTCCACTATTATTACAACAAGCAGTTACAAATAAAGGAATCCCAAGTACCTTACCAACCTACAGTTGAACCCTTACCCCAATACCTAATTGGACTTGTTCTGTAGTGACGGTTTCCCCTTTTGATGCACGGTTCCCAAGTACGTGACTAACCAATGCACGGATCCCAGTACGCAACTTCAATCACCAACTAGAAAGAGTTTTTTGCTGCAAAGTTCTTCAGTTCATTCACGATGAAGATCAAGAAGATGCTTGGTCACAAAACCCAAAGGTGCACATACACATCAACTTCTTCAAAAGAGATGAACTAGGGCATAACTTTGTCTCCGGTCACAATTTGCTTGAACAGAGTTTTCTCAATGCTTGTGCAACTTGTGAACTCTTTGACGGCCCTTAAAACAATCCTTTTATATGTCTAGGGTTAGGAGAAAAGAAGGCTCAAAGACACATTCACGGATCCCAAGAAAATCAAATAAGAAATTATGAATTTCATAAACCTCGATAGATAGAAGGTGTCGAGCAGGTGTCGAGACACGGGCTTGAGACCATGGTTTTCAAACCCGGACCGTTCATTGAACCGTAAAAGGGAGAGGTTCAAGGTTTTTGAGATCGAACCGAGGTCGAACCGGGGTTGAACCGTGATGACGTCATAATTAATTTAATAATTATTTTAAATATATATAAAAATATTAAATTAGTAAAAAATAGAAAAATTAACTAAAATAGTCTAATTGAAACTATAAATCCATATTTTAACTATGTCTAATATATCCATCTATAGCCCAAATATGAAACATCTATCCAATAATAATAATAACTATTTTTTTATAAAAAGAAAATTAAAAGCATTAGATTGTCTTTCTAAGTTTCACTTTCCAATGCTCACGTGACTAGCTGTCTAGCTCGCATTCACAAACCTAAAAAAGCACTAGAAACAAAAGTGAATGAAATTAAAGGAAGAGATAAAAAAGCAATACAAACAAAAGCAGATGAAGAAAGAATTGTGATGTTATATCCACAATATTTGTCGCAATATTTTTACAAGAATCATATCAAAATCTTATGTGAAAAATTGTTACTAGTTCTAATTTGAACACACTCCTGAAATTATTTTTTTACTTACCAATATTAGCTAATAACAATCTATTACTTAAAATTTTTTGTGAAAATATTGTGGTAGTATTTCTTAATTGCCATTTCTTAATATTAAATATCACACTTTTGAATTTAAAAAAAAAAAAAAAAAAAAAAAACCCACACCGATTACATAAAAAAGAAAAAAAAAAAAAAACAAATTGGGATAAAGACCACCACACATTTTCATACGGGCCAATTTATTACAACTCTCAACCTCACATTTATTTCACAGTATCACTTATCCTACATCAGGCTTTCTCAAACAAAAAAAATAAAACATATTCTCATCAGAGTGAAGAGAAGAGAGAGAGAGAGAGAAAGGAGAATCTAAAGCGGCGCCGGTGGAGATCGAACAGGCCGGTGGAGATCAAACAGGCCGGTGGAGATCTTGGAGATTGAAGGCCGGTGGAGATCGAAGGCCTCGTCCGCCGCCCCACCGCCGTTCGTCCTCCTCCCCGCCACCAGATTGGGTCAGATCGGATTGTTCTTCCTTTTTCTTTCTTTTTTTTCATTTTTTTTTTCATATTTGCTTGTTCTTCTGATTGAACTTTATTGTAAGAATTGGATTTTGTTTTGTCTTTTGTGTTTGGATTATGTGAGACGTTTATTGAGAGAAGCAAAGAGACTGAAACAAAGATCAAATGTTTTCTGGGTCAAATCAGATGTTTTCTTTTTCTTTTTTTTTTCTTTTTTTGTAAGGTTCAGATTCAAAGGAACCGTGAGAAGCGGTCGGAATCTGGTCCTCAGAACCGTGCGGTTGAACCGTGGTTTGGACGGTTCCCTGCTTTTTGGGCAGAGACCGGTCCTTACGCCTAAAAGAACCGTGATGGTGGAAGGTTCACGGTTTTCCCGGTCGGACCGTACGGTCCGGTTCGGGTTTCAAAACCATGCTTGTGACAGCTTCTTAAACCTCGATACATGTAGCTGTCGAGATGCTGTCGATATTTAATGACCGTGCACTTCTTCAGCTTGTTTCTTGGACAGACTTGATGACTTTAACACTTGATCTTGAAACCTTGTTTCTTGAAGTATGAAAAACACCTAGAACTGCCCAATTACAAGTTGAGTGCATTTTGTCAAAGGATTAGCTAATTACATAAAAAGAATGACATATGTTCTTAACAAGTGAACCATATATGTCCTAACAATCTCCCTCTTTGGCAATCCGTGACAAAACCATAACAAACAAATGAACATATGAGAGAAGTCATATATCACTCAACTCATATTCACTTGTTGAATACAATAAAATCTATCCTAACACAAACTCTTGAAAAACTTTGCAAGAAGAGAGTTTATGGCAAGTAGACTTTGACAACCTGTATTTCTGAAACACTTTAAACAAAACTCATCAAGGCATCTTAGTGTAAAATAGAAATAATAGATTGCATACAAGTATAAGAAGCATGTGTATAAAGAGAGAAAAGAAACAACACATGTAGAGGTAGGTGAAAGAAACATACATCCACATATAGAGAAAATAAGTACAATATATGTAAAAACTAGTCACAAGACCTAATGTACAAGAACAATGTATCTAATAAGGTAGAAAAGAAAAAGATACATCATATCCTCACTACATCCCTCATATCAGCACTCTCCCCTTAACAAAAATGCCCTACACTAACTCTCCCCCTAAGAATGACTACTCTCAATATCCAAAACTACTCCCCCTTTTTGTCACGAGTGACAAAGGGTAAGAGTGTCAAGTAGACATCTCATCGGTAGAGCTAGCATCTCCATCATCATCTAAAGCACCATCGTCATCACCATCTTTATCATCATTATCCTCAGCATCAGAATCAGAAGCCACTAAAGGAGGTGGTGAAGGAGTAGCCTCAGGAGCAAAGCCACCCATAGTCGCCTGCCATCGTGTAATACGACCGACACAAATGTTCACCTAATACAACTCAATAGAGAGTGTATCAAGGCGAGCATCCATACGCTGCAGTTGCGCTATGATGTCTCTGAGTGATACATCGCCCATGGAAGAGGAGGGAGCGGATGTGGATGGAGCTGAACGAGATGGAGCCGGACGGGAGGGAGGAGTGGAATCCGGCTGTTGCAACCTAAATTGTGACTCACTACATTTTACAGTAGCGGTGTCTATGGCATAAATGTGTGTGAAGTGGTCGGACACAGAAAAAGGGACAAAAAAATGGCGTAAGATCCTCGTGATAGCGGAAGAAAAGATGAGCTTATCACGGGACGCCGAATCTAAATGAACATCTATGATAGAGAGAATGAAATGAGAAGGAAAGTCTATGGTAAGATGCTCAAGAAGAGACAACAAAAATCGAACACAAGGCTCTGTGATGAAGTTGTAGTGAGAGAGTGGATGGAGTACAAATGTCATCACCATGTTCATGAAGTAAGGGCCTTTAGCAAAAGCCTTACATGGTGTATCCTGATGCTCACCCCAGTCAGCAGGGTGCTCACAAAAAGCTGCCATGAGCTCATCTTTGGACACAGTCCGCAGACGCTCACAACTAGGATAGTCAGGAAACTCTATCCTAGGGACCCGAAGCACATCCGTAACAAGCTGCGATGTGATAGGAATGCGCGTACCTCAAACTCGAGTGAAGAAAAGAGGTACTGAACAATCAATCCCGTGCATGTTGGAGTAAAACTCTTGAATAAGCACGAGAGGACAAGTGACCGGGCCGTCATACAGTGACTCCCATCCCCGACTATGAATGACAGAGGGAAGGTCAGTGTCGGCGAAGTCTGCCAAAATGACTTGGCGTTCCAAATGAACACCTCATCTAGAGAAGTTCTCCGAGAAAGCCTTACGAACATCCTCATCATGGAACCAAATGTTAGAAGGAGTAGGATCAAAAGATGAAGATGCCCTAGAACGCAGAGGGTTCTGGGACGGAGCAAACTTACGTTTAGGTACCATAGACACAACTAACGTAAACAGAAAGAGAGGTAGAGAAAGAAAGACAACTAGAAAAGTCCCAAAAAATTCAAATATATTGAAAAGAGAGTACGTATGCATGAAAATGCATGAGCATGTGACATGTAAAATAAAATTCATCATGGGCTCAGCCCAATCTAATCCTACCAGCACACAAGCATATTACACACATCTAAATGCATGAAAATATTGTTATAATGCTAATGTGATGCAATGCATGAGATTTTAAACACATGTAAGTGAAAACCCATCCCAAAATTTCAATAAACACTCATCAATTTTGAAAAACCCCAAAAAATTTTCAAAAACCCCAAAACCTAGGTTTCAAATCATGAAATGCTTGAAGAATGAAGAGATAAGAAGCTTACCAAGTGTAGAAAAACTTGAAAAAGCTTGAGGAAACCTTAAGGAGCAAGATTGGAGTGAGATGAGAGTGTTTGGGAGAGTCGAGAAGGAGATCGACAGAAATGAGAGGCAGATCGTACGAGGGGTTTATATAGAAACCTCAGTAAATCTCGACAGCTAAGGTGTCGAGAGGTGTCGAGGGTTCTGTCGAGGAAGGTGTCGAGAAAGATGAACATCGACAACTGAAGGTGTTGAGAGGTATCGAGGAATACGAAACACCTGACAAAGAACAGAAGCTCAATCGATCCACTAGGTGTCGAGAAGGTGTCGAGATTGCGATAAGAAAAAGCTTGAGAAGCTCGACAGACAGCTAGGTATTTAGGAGGTGTCGAGACAGCTTTTCAAAACAGTTTTTCAAGAAGAGAAAAACACAGACATGAATGCAATCCAACATACAACTCAACTAATGATCCAAACAACATATTAAGCTCTTAAAAATATCTCTCAACAGAAAATTTAAGCACATGGATCCTCAAAAACACGCACACACACTAAACAAGCGTAACTAATTTTATATTTCAAAAATAAGTTAAGACAGTTTAGTGAGCATACATTAACACATGTAAAACCTTGTGATGGCCAAATCACATTGTACCTGCACATGTATAAAGAGTAGCAAAGAATATTGCGTATTGTGTGTGAAAAACATCGCAAGATTACATAAGTGTATACATGTTATGACGATTTGAGATATGAGAAAATCACTTTAACTCACACACAATCATAGCTATTTGATGGAGACTATTACCTTCGAGGTACATCTTATAACTCCCACTTCTCCTAGAATACACGCTTGCAATCATATTTAAAGCATTTTTGATCTTTTTGCTTTTTATTTTCTTTGCATATTTTCTTTTATTTAGCATATCATGCATAGGCATATAAGAGAGAGAAAAGAAATACTCAAGATGTTAAGTATTTGACACTGCACTTTTGCTATGCCGAAGCATACGGGTGTCTTTGACACTGCACTTTTGCTATGCCGAAGCATACATGTGTCATATTATGATTGGCGGGCAATAGTGGTGAGATGGTTATTTATGCCTTTCTCTTAGGATTTTCTAGTCCTTCCCGTCAAAGAGAGTGACACGAGTATTAAGTTCAAGAGATAACTTAATCTTACTCATCACAAACAAGAGCCACAAAGCTCACTTGCTTAGTTGTGCATAGAGATGCTCATCTAAGCTACAAATGATACAAAGTTTAGAAAACTTTGTTTCAATGGCCATCCAAGGTACACAAGTACCAAAGTACACAAAACACACTGTTTTTGTATTTTTCTGATTTTTCAAAAAAAAAATTTATTTCAAAAACAAAACAAACAAAACTGAAAACAAACAAACAAAAACATGTTAAACAAAGCAAAGCATAAAACTAGACTGACTCAAAATAAATGCAAAACACATAAGTAATGCAACCAAAAAAAAAAAAAACACAAGAAGATAGAAGAAAGTGATAAAATCACTTAGAATCCTTTTCTTCCACACCTTGGAAGAACCTTTCCTTTGATTAAACCCTTGAACTGGCGGTGAGGGGGAAGAATTGAAATTGTTCAAGTTCGAAAGGAACATGAGGGCTTTGAGAAGATCACCAAGAGGAGCAAGAGAGGATTGAAGTTGATTCTTGCTTCCAGATGCGATCATGCCGTTGCTCTATTGAGTGGCTAACCACTTGTAGCAATTTGGTTGTGTATGACCAACAGCTCCATAATAATGACAGAGATGCTGCTTCTTTTGTTTCGGCTTTTGAGAGTTAACTTTCTTAGCCCTAGGGTTTTTAACATCTTTCTTATCCTGCTTAGGAGGTGCTCCTAAGATAGATTTGCCCTTGCTTAAGTTCTCACTAGCTAATTTAGTTTTAACATCAGTGTTCTCAATATCAGTTTTATTAGCAGGAGAAACAAACACAGTAGCACTAGTAGAAGCAATATTAGAAGAAGAAAGACCATACCCTAAACCTGTACGATCAAAAGCAGATTTCTGAATTCTGAGCATCTCATCAAGCTTTGCACTTGAAGTCCTTTCCAGCTGAGCTCTGACTTGAAATAGCTCCGCTTCAAGCTTCTTGGTCTTCTCAGCCAAGAAATTGTTCTCAAACCTCAGTGCACCAATTATTTGATTAGCTTCATCAAACTTTGTGGAAAGCTCTTCACGGTCAAGTTCCACATCACTGAGCTTCTTGGTGGCTAGCTTATATAGTTTCTCATGCTTCTTAGAGAGCTTGTAAAGTTTCTCATAGGCTGTATGGATATCATCTTGATCATCCATCTTCTCACACTTAGAATTCACAAATTCTTCTTCTTCTTCCACGTCTTCAACAATCCTTTCAGTAGGATTGACTGTGGCAGTGAAGGCATTTAAGATTCCGTCATCCTCATTGTCGGAGTCATCTTCTGGCTCAGTGTCACTCAAGGTTGCAGCAAATGCCTTACCCTTCCCAATGCTCTTGAGATATGTGGGGCATTCTTGCTTCATATGACCAAATCCATGACACCCAAAACATTTTGGTCATGCAGGAATAGTGTATTGACCACCATCCCTTGCATCCTTCTTCCCTTTGTCTTGGCCCTTAGACTGAGAAGAACTGGATTGTCTGCAGTCCTTGTCGAAATTCCTCCCATTGGCATTCTTCATAAATTTCTTGAACTGCCTTGTAATGTAGGACTTCATCTTGGAATCTTCATCATCAAAAGAATCATCTGTGTCACTGCTTTTTGCCTTCAAGGCCATGCTCTTGTCTTTACCCGACTTGCCAATCCTAGATAACCCTAGCTCGTAGGTCTGCAAGTTTCCAACCAGCTCAGTCAAAGGAATCTTATCAATATCCTTTGATTCTTCTATCGCTGTAATCTTGGCATGGAATCTCTCAGGTAAAGATCTGAGCACCTTCCTCACAATCTTGGGTTTAGGAATGGTTTCACCAAGATTGAAGGCTGAGTTTACTATGTCCTTGAGCTTGGCATAGAACTCATCTAATGATTCATCCTCCTCCATCTTTATTTCTTCAAAGCTTGTAGTGAGCCTTTGAAGCTTTGAATCCTTGATAGCCTTTGTACTCTCATAGGTTGTCTGGAGGATGGTCCATGCTTCCTTTGCAGTTTCAATAGAGGATATCTTCTTGAACTCCTCATTGGTGACTGCGCTAAATAAGGCATTCAATGCTCTGTTGTTGAAGTTTGCCGCATTGATCTTGGCTTCATCCCAATTGGCTGGCGCTTCTTTTGTCTTGGTCCAGCCAATCTCTACAGCTTGCCACACCTTTTCATCTAAAGACTGCAAGAAAGCTCTCATGCGTACTTTCTAGTATGTGAAAGTTCAATATGGGTAAGAAACATCCTTGAACGTTTAGACCCCAAATTACAAAAATATCAATTCAAGTTTTATATCAAACAATTAATATGCGGAACATGATAATAAGCTTATAACAGAATTGATAAAAAATCTAGGCCAAATATAAACACATCCACAGCAGTAAATATAAGGTAAAGATAAAAGGAAGAAAGATGCAAACACACAGACAACACACGATGTGTTATCGAAGAGGAAACCGAAGTCCTCGGCATAAAACCTCTTCGCCGCCCTCCAAGCGGTGATAAAATCCACTAAAGAATATAGTTGGGATACATGAACAGTAGAAGACCCTTCAAACCTAATCTACCCAGGTACCTAAGCCCTCCAAGTTTCTTGCTCCAACGAGGTTACGCCGAACCTATTTCTTCTTTAGCTTCCCGGATTCCGCTACTTGACCATAGCATCAACTAATGTATATTGGTTCCTTCCAAACTACTTCCCTCAGCACCAAATAAACCTTCTCACAGACGTGAGTGTGGTGAGATAAGGATTTGGTAAAAGACCTCTCAAGGGTATGACAATGGAGAGGAAGAGAGTAGAGGAATTTGTAGAGACTCTAAGGTAAAGATTGGGGATGAGGCAATCTTATCTTTCTCTAGGGTTTCTCTCACAAAAATTCTCTCTTGAAGCACTCTCAATTTAGTGGGTATAAGGGTCTATATATAGTGAGGTGAGATGAGAATACGAAGAGACAGTTTTTTGCCAAACAGGGTAAATTGGCGGCTTGGTCTCGCGGCTTGTCCAAGTCGCGAAATCAAGTCGCGACGTAACGGCCTGGCCAGCCTGGGACTTTTGTCCTGTAGTGCGACAGCTGGCGCGACCCTTCAGCTTCCCTGCGTGTATCTCACGTGCTTGAAGTTGGCGACTTGCAGCCGCGAGCCACCCGCGAGTCCTAGCCGCGAAGCTCCGCTTCTTTGCACATACTTGAGCTTTTCTTCACATCTTCTCACACACTACCCTTACAATAATCCCACCTAAATACAGGGTTACTAAGTGCTTAAATTACAAGCAAATTGGCACGGAATAAAGCCAACAAGATGGTTGATAAATTTCAACCTTACAGTATGCATAGTTAGTGTCATCAAATAAAGGAGGTATGATTAATGACTGTCCTCTATCCATGACAAACAGGGGTCAATGGATCAACACAGCAAAGATTAAACCTAATCAGAGTGTGCCTGCTCTGATACCACTTGATAGGCCAAAAACGTATTGACCCCTTATGATTAAATTAATTAATTAATTAATTAGTCAAGTTATTAATTAATCAATTTAACATGCAAACGCGTGGTAGCACAAACAAATCACCAATAAACTAATTATGCAACGGAAAATAAATAACACGGTGATTTGTTTACAAATGAGGAAAACCTGACGGCAAAAACCCCACCGAGTGATTTTCAGGTCACCACTCCTGAAACTCCACTATTATCACAACAAGCGGTTACAAGTAAAGGAATTCCAAGTACCTTACCAATCTACAGTTGAACCCTTACCCCAATACCCAATTGGACTTGTTTTGTAGTGACAATTTCTCCTTTTGATGCATGGCTTTCAAGTACGTAACTAACCAATGCGCGGATCCCAGTACGTGACTTCAATCACCAACTAGAAAGAGTTGTTGGCTGCAAAGTTCTTCAGTTCATCCACGATGAAGATCAAGAAGATACTTGGTCACAAAACCCAAAGGTGCACATACACAGCAACTTTTTCAGAAGAGATGAACAAAGGCATAACTCTGTCTTCGGTCACAATTTGCTTGAACAGATTTTTCTCAATGCTTGTACAACTTGTGAACTCTTTGATGGCCCTTAAAACAATCCTTTTATATGTCTAGGGTAGGAGAAAAGAAGGCCCAAAGACACATTCACGGATCCCAAGAAAATCATATCAGAAATTTTGAATTTCATAAACCTCGACAGATAGAAGGTGTCGAGCAGGTGTCGAGACACGGGCTTGAGGCAGCTTCTTAAACCTCGATACATGCAGCTGTCGAGATGCTCTTGAGATTTAATGACTGTGCATTTCTTCTGCTTGTTTCTTGGACAGACTTGATGACTTCAACACTTGATCTTGAAACCTTGTTTCTTGAAGTATTAAAAACACCTAGAACTACCCAATTACAAGTTGAGTGCATTTTGTCAAAGGATTAACCAATTACATAAAAAGAATGAAATATGTTCTTAACAAGTGAATCACATATGTCCTAACAATTTGGACCTAAGGTACAGGACTTTTGTTGCTGCCTGTTTGAAATTTGAGCATTCCATGGTTGAATGTATGATCAAATTTTAGATAATACTATATACTAAAATTGGGTAGAGGGGTGAGGTTCTTGGAACAAAACCATAACTGGGTATCAGGGGCGGCTCCACATAGTGTTCAGGGTGGTCACAGGACCACCCTGACTTGGAAAAAAAAATACAATTATTATTCATAAATTTCAAAAAATTTAAAATTTTTTTTATCTTTAAAAAAACTGGTCATTGAATGCATTTTTTTCAATGGTCATATTTGTAGGGTTGTTATTTTTCAAAAAAAAGTGAAAAAAGCTTCGTCATTTTCCTTTTCCAATGTATCATCTATCAACTCAACATCTTCTATTTATTATGATAGGAATCTTACATTCATGGATCTTTAACTTTTTCTTCTTGACTAAGAAAATGGAAAGAAATCAAGTCATCTATTTATCATGCAGACAAAATCAATGGCCATTGTTTCAAAGTTCAAACGCCTATTTCTCTTTCCAATTAACTATGGAATTGATTAATAGAGATACATCCATATCGAGGCCCGGTCATTGAATGCATTTTTTCAATGGTCATGTTTGTAGGATTGTAATTTTTCAAATAAAGATCTAAAAAGCATACTCATTTTCCTTTTCCAATGTATCATCATCTATGAACTTAACATCTTCTATTTATAATGCTTGGAATCTCACGTTCATGGATCTTTAAGTTTTTCTTCTTGACTAAGAAAATGGAAAGAACCCAAGTCATCTATTTATCATGCAAAGAAAATCAATGGTCATTGTTTCAAAGTTCAAACGCCTATTTCTCTTTCCTATTAACTATGGAATTGATTAATAGAGATAAATCCACATCGAGGCCTGGTCATTGAATGCATTTTTTCAATGGTCATGTTTGTAGGGATGTAATTTTTCAAATAAAGATGAAAAAAGCTTATTCATTTTCCTTTTCCAATGTATCATCATCTATGAACTCAACATCTTCTATTTAACTTTTTCTTCTTGACTAAGAAAATGGAAAGAAATCAAGTCATCTATTTATCATGCAGACAAAATCAATGGCCATTGTTTCAAAGTTCAAACGCCTATTTCTCTTTCCAATTAACTATGGAATTGATTAATTGAGATACATCCATATCGAGGCCGGGTCATTGAATGCATTTTTTCAATGGTCATGTTTGTAGGATTGTAATTTTTCAAATAAAGATCTAAAAAGCTTAGTCATTTTCCTTTTCCAATGTATCATCATCTATGAACTTAACATCTTCTATTTATAATGCTTGGAATCTCACGTTCATGGATCTTTAAGTTTTTCTTCTTGACTAAGAAAATGGAAAGAACCCAAGTCATCTATTTATCATGCAAAGAAAATCAATGGTCATTGTTTCAAAGTTCAAACGCCTATTTCTCTTTCCAATTAACTATGGAATTGATTAATAGAGATACATCCATATCGAGGCCGGGTCATTGAATGCATTTTTTCAATGGTCATGTTTGTAGGATTGTAATTTTTCAAATAAAGATCTAAAAAGCTTATTCATTTTCCTTTTCCAATGTATCATCATCTATGAACTTAACATCTTCTATTTATAATGCTTGGAATCTCACGTTCATGGATCTTTAAGTTTTTCTTCTTGACTAAGAAAATGGAAAGAACCCAAGTCATCTATTTATCATGCAAAGAAAATCAATGGTCATTGTTTCAAAGGTCAAACGCCTATTTCTCTTTCCTATTAACTATGGAATTGATTAATAGAGATAAATCCACATCGAGGCCTGGTCATTGAATGCATTTTTTCAATGGTCATGTTTGTAGGGTTGTAATTTTTCAAATAAAGATGAAAAAAGCTTATTCATTTTCCTTTTCCAATGTATCATCATCTATGAACTCAACATCTTCTATTTAACTTTTTCTTCTTGACTGAGAAAATGGAATGAACTCAAGTCATCTATTTATCATGTAGACAAAATCAATGGCCATTGTTTCAAAGTTCAAACGCCTATTTCTCTTTCCTATTAACTATGGAATTGATTAATAGAGATACATCCATATCAAGGCCTAGTCATTGAATACATTTTTTCAATGGTAATGTTTATAGGGTTGTAATTTTTCAAATAAGGATGAAAAAAGCTTAGTCATTTTCCTTTTCCAATGTATCATCATCTATGAACTTAACATCTTCTATTTATAATGCTTGGAATCTCACGTTCATGGATCTTTAACTTTTTCTTCTTGATTAAGAAAATGGAAAGAACCCAAGTCATCTATTTATCATGCAAATAAAATCAATGGTCATTGTTTCAAAGTTCAAACGCCTATTTCTCTTTCCTATTAACTATGGAATTGATTAATAGAGATACATCCATATCAATGCCTGGTCATTGAATGCATTTTTTCAATGGTCATGTTTGTAGGGTTGTAATTTTTCAAATAAAGATGAAAAAAGCTTAGTCGTTTTCCTTTTCCAATGTATCATCATCTATGAACTCAACATCTTCTATTTATTATGCTTGGAATCTTACGTTCATGGATCTTTAACTTTTTCTTCTTGACTTAGAAAATGGAAAGAACTAAAGTCATCTATTTATCATGCTTGGAATTTCACTTTCATTTATCTTTAATCAATTATCATTGTCTAGCTAAACGTATTTTAGGATTTAAGAGGACAACTTTAGGTGAGGCCTTTCCCTATATTAAAATATTAATTAAAAAAATTATTTCAAAAATCTATTTTTCTTGCATTCTTAGATGCAAATTACTAGTAATCATATATGGGAAATGCTAAGGGCACTGGTTAATAATCAATTTTAGGAAAGTTTTAATATCACTTTTATGAGAAATGAAAAAAAACTGTCAAAATATTAATTACATTTTTTTCATTTCCCATAAAACCTTTCTTTAAATGGATTATTAATCAGTGCCCTAAAGGCACTCGTTAGCATTTCCCATTATATATTTTTGTTCAAGTTAACAGATGGCTCTTTAAGAGCCTTGTTGAATTAACACCTCCCCATGCAGACAAAATCAATGGTCATTGTTTCAAAGTTCACACACCTATTTCTCTTTCCTATTAAGGAGAAAATGGGCAAATGCCATTTTCGGGAAAATTATGTAGCATTTTGCCCCATTTCCCAAACTAATTAGAGAAATGCTCCTCTTTTGAAACTCGATTTGACATAAATTGAGTTAGGCCCTATAGTGGTGTTTTTAAGGAGCCTATAGTGACGTTTTGTAACTAGACCTCCATGAAATCGAGTTATAGGTAAAAAAAAAAAAAAAAAAAAAATTGCCTATAACTCGAGTTCATGGAAGTCGAGTTACAAAATGCCACTATAGGTCCTTAAAATGTCACTATAGGCTCCTTAAAACGCCACTATGGGGCTCCAGATTTTTTTTTTTTTTTTTTAACTCGATTTATCTTAAATCGAGTTACAAAAGATGGGCATTTCCCTAATTAGTTTGAGAAAGTGGGCAAAACACTACAATTTTTGCTCAAAAAGGGCATTTGCCAATTTTTTCCTTCCTATTAACCATGGAATTGATTAATAGAGACACATCCATATCGAGGCCTGGTCATTGAATGCATTTTTTCAATGGTCTTGTTTGTAGGGTTGTAATTTTTCAAAGGGTCATGTTAACGAATGCCGTAGGGCATTGGTTAACAATCCAATTAAAAAAAGTTTTTATGGGAAAAGAAAAAAAAAACAATTAATGTTTTGACAGCTTTTTTTATTTTTCATAAAAGTGATGTCAAAACTTTCTTAAAATGGATTCTTAACCAATGCCCCAACGGCACTCGTTAACATTTCCCTTTTTCAAATTGTTGGGTTTTTAGACCTTTTAAAACACAACAATTGGATTAACCTAGTTTATTAGCCAAGTGATGAACTTAGTCAAATTATGCAAATCTAGGTTAACACAATCAATTAATCATATCAACAAAATAAAGCAGTAGAAATATAAAGAACACAAAGATATGATCACCCAAGAAAACCAAACCGGTAAAAAACCTGGGGAGGATTTAACCTAGCTATCCTCAAGGTAAACTTGAATCCACTATATGAAAGAATCGAAGTTCATACAAAAGGACTTACAAGCACCCACGCTCGACTTCCTAATGCTACCCACCAGTAGAACTTATGACATGATCACGTGCAAACTCCGAATCCACGAACTCCTTCTTTCTTGGATTCTCCAATCAAGTACAAGCACTCCCGCTTGTGTTTCTTTAAACTCCAATGGCAGCAACTGAGTTGATCATCAAGATATTGAAGTAATCTCTACCTTGAAAACCCTAAGTTTATGTGAAGGAAAGCTCTTTGTAAAGTTGTTATTTACAACTATGTATTTTGTTGGCTTTTATTCCGTGCCAAATTTGATTGTAATTATTATCAATCATTTATACCCTGTATTTGTTGTGGGATTTGTTGTAAGGGTTGTGTGATAGAGAGTGTGTGAAGACTCAAGCATTTGGAGGCTGAAGGATTCTCGCGGGTATGTCGCGACCTAGCTTCCCGCGAAGTGAAGCATGTGCCCTGTACGTGCTGGAATGTGAAGAGTCAAGCCAGGTGGAGACAGCTGTCTCTCGCGAGTATCTCGCGGGTAAGGCCTTCCCGCGAGACAAGCTATTCTGCCAGCCTGTACTGACTGACTCACACATTTTGCACCTATCCTATATATACCCTTTTTACCCACAAATGTTGAGGAATGCTTCAGAGAGAAAACTCTAGCCAAACACATTGGAAATTAGAGATTGTCATCCCCACCTTTCTCTATACACTTGCTTGTGGTATCTCCTCAACCCTTCCCTCTCCATTTTCCATACCATTGAGAGGTTGATAGCCCAAACACTTACCTCACCCTTTGAGTGTGTTGAGTGACGTTTTGGTGCTGCTGGGAAGAGTCTCCTCCCAGAAGTTAGATGATGTTATCTCATCTCAAAAACCTTCTTCAGACAAGTCCGGGTTGGGATACACCGGAGGAAGCTGCTCATCAGTCAAAGTCACCAAAGAAGTAAAGTTTGTGAAGGCAAACGAGACAGTTGTAGAAGAGCCCATTCTTGAGAAAGTTGAGGACGTAAAGAAGAAGAATGTGGCTGAGCAACGAATGGTGAATAAGCCCCGAAATCAATTTGTGGTTAAACATGAAACCAGAGGAAGATCTCTCCCAAGATCACAACGGGGTCCTAGAACGGATTATGTGTGTCATTACTGCGGACTGCAAGGACATACCAGACCCAACTGTTAAAAGCTGAGATCAGACAACAATGCAAGCGCACCTCGGTCACGAGGAAGGAGAAATGACATGAGGTCTTGGGGTGGTGAACAACCGAGAAGTCAAAATCGTGATCCCGGTATGATGGACGTGATGAAAATGATCGGTGCCTTCACCACTTGCTTGGAGAGTTTCACCAGAAGGTTTGACAGTCCAAATTCTCGTACCCAATCCGTTAAGGATATCAACCCAAACGCACGTGACGTGTGGGTGAAGAGGGGTACTCATGCATAAGCATTATAACATGTCCACGCATAAATTCTTTCAATGTTTAGGGACATTTGCTGTTGCATCTTTTCATGCATTGCTTTCTTTTTACTGTTGTTATTTTGTCTGGTTGGTTTGTACCAGCTATTTTTGTTGATCTTTCTTTTCTTGTTCTGCTTTGGGTGTGTTCAAAAAATTCAAAAACACATAAAAAATAGAAAATCCAAAAAGGTTGATCACTTTGTTGAGTTTTGTCTCAAAGCATGTTTTGCCTTGTACCTCTGTACTTATGGCTTTGTGCATTTAACGAGCTTAGCTTGTCTCTCATGCACTCATATCATTGTGGAAAAAATTCTGAAATCTATGTGACTGTTGTAAATAGATCTTCAGCCTTGTCATGAATGATTAGTGAATTTTTTTGTTGATCTTGAGACATGCATAGACTCGTGCCTATATATCTTCCCACTTTTTTTTTTTTTTTGCTTAAAAGAGCTCTCTAAATGTAAATCTCCAAATGAAAAGAGATATAGAGCTGCAAAAGCCTGTCGCACAAACTAGTATTTGACTAGGAAAAAGGGAAAGCGACCAAAATAAAATGTATGATGCCCAAAAAGCCAAAGGCTAACTCATCAATTGAAATATCAAAAATTTCAGGCATCTATCTCTAAATGAGATTTTCTTTGCTTAAAAGTTGCAAATGATATGTTGAGTATGGAGCCAAATGTAAAGCTTCATTGAATTGTTATCAAGTACGTGTGGGAGGTCATATATGCATGTTTCTATAATTGAGATAGGTCACATAATCTAGTGCTAGTTGTGTATGCCTTGATTGAATTGATCATTGAAGCTTCACATTGGACTAAGGACTATCTCATTTTTGATATCCACACAACACACAAGTCTATGTTCAATGAATGTCATATTCATCTGTGTGATTGTACTTGATTAAATGTGTTTTCACATGCTCAATCTTTGTTTGATCAAACCCAAAAAGATTTTTGAGTGTTTTATTTGTTTTTGAAAGTGATTTTATACTTTCTTGTCTTATGTTTTTGGTCAAAATGCATTTTTGTGTATTTCTTCAAAAAACTGGTTTAGGGGTTGTTTCGCGAGAAGCTCGCGACTTAGAGCTTCCCGCGAAAAGGGGTTGAAGGAAATATTTTTTTATCCTGTCACACAGAAACTTTCGCAATTGTATCGTGACTGTATCGCGACCAACAGCTTCTCGCGAAATGTTGTTTGGCTAAAAATTGGATTTTTCCAATTTCAGACAGAAGTTACCGCGACTGTCTCGCTATTGTCTAGCGACTTAGTGCTTCTCGCGAAAGTTTTGTGCTTCAGTGGCTCTGCTCGTGACTGTCTCGCGACTGTTTCGCCACTCCCTAACCCGCGAAAAACGCGTGTTTTCAGTTTTTATATTGCTGAAGTGACAGTTTTTCAAAACACAAAAACTTCCCTCGCTCAACCTCTCTCGAACCTTTTCAACCCAAATCACTATTCCATTCAAACCCTTTCAATCCAAGCATTTCTTCTGCATTTTCTTCTTCAAGGTATGTTTGATAATCAGTTCTTTTTAAGTTTTTGCTTAGATTATGCAGAATTTTTGTTAGGGTTTTGATAATTGGGGATTTTCGAAACTTTGGGTTAATTTTCAAAATTGGGTGAATTTTTCTCAAATATTTTGTTTGGCTGTGTCCCATTTGTTGTTTCTGCATCTATGTTGGCCCCTTGTGGCATTTTAACATGTTTTGAGGATAGATTTTCCCATGTTCATGCGTTATTCATGTTATATTTGCATTTGTGCATGTTAGGTGTTCGACAAAATGTCCGAATGACATTTTTGTGCCAAATTGAAATCAAGTGATGTCAATCTATGGGTTTTCACTTGTTTGACCAAGTTTCACTTAGTTTGGTCATTGAATGTGTGTTTCATACACTTTGCTCATGTTGCACACTCTTGGCACACATATACACACACATGCACATTTGCTTAGTTCCATACATTGTGTCTATGCATTCAGCATATTGTTTGGAGTTGATTATGTCTTGTTCTATGTAGTGTTACTTCTGTTTTGACCTAACTTGAATCTAATCACATTTTGTGTTCTGTGTGTTGTGCACGTGTCTCCTATTTTTTTTTTTTTTTTTTTTTTTTTGTGTGCTCTATTGCACAGATGTCTCCATTCAAGACTTCAGCTGTGAAAGGAGGCCGCAAGAAAGGGAAAGAGTCGATCATTGATGTTGATGCTGATTCAACTAGACCAAAGAGAGCTCGCTGCTCAACGGGAATTTTTGATTCTCACTTGTTTAAATCTTATGCTGCTTTTGAATCCTACAAGAACCACTTTCAGGGTGCTCCTTTGATAGTTGAAAGGGGGGTTGATCAGCCATCACTCAGGGACACAAAAATACCCATTTGGTTTGCCACGAAAGATTGGAACTATCTGCTTTCAACTTTCGAGGATACATACGAGAACATGGTTAAGGAATTCTATGCCAATGCCAGTGTCGTCGGAGAAGAGATTAAATGTTGGGTTCGGGGAAAGAGTTTTTCTATCACACCAATGTACTTGGCAGAAATTCTACACATTAACCGGCCAATACTCCCCATACCACCGGTCTATGATGAGCTGAACCCAGATGAAGAGTATCTCAAACAGTCTTTAGGAGCCAATTTGGAATTCTCCTCCAATAAGAAGTCAATCAATGTGGCATCCCTGTCTTCCGAATTACGACTTCTCTCAATGATCATGTGTAGCAATCTCTATCCCTTGTCCAGCACCAGATATATGAATCTTGGTCGAGCATTGTTTTTGAATGATCTGATCACGGATGTAGAGATTGATGTGTGCTCTCATATTTTTCACATTTTGGCAAAAACAGTTGACCGGACTGCTTCAAGGAATTGTATTCCTTTCTCTCGCCTTATTTCAAAGATTTTGAAGCTCAAAGGTGTCCGTCCATTGGAGGATGAACATCCATATCCAAGGCCAAGTCCAATTAACATTCGGTCTCTCCATGCGAGTATGAGCCACACCAAGAAGAACACCAAGCAAGAAAGTCATGCACCATCGGGTACCTCGAGTTCTGCAACTCGTACCTATGATGAACAGTTCAACAATATCTCCACTACTCTTCAAGAGATGAGTACAAAGATGTCCGGGCTGGCAACTATCATGTACGCTCATCATAGACGTCTTGATTCACAGTTCACATCTCTCCAAACTCAATTGGACGAAGTTCAACGAAAACTAGAAGAGAATGACTAGCTATTCCATGACAAAAAGGGGGAGATGATGTCATTGATAGGGGGAGTATGGTGATAGGGGGAGAAGAAGTCAACAGTTCTTATGTTTGATGTTTTATGCTTACTGATTATTTTTGTAGGCTTTTATGGTTTGTGCCATGCATATGCAGTACATTGTTTATGCAGCCTTTATGCTTGTGTTATTGAAGTTTAATGTCACACATTTTACTTCAGTACATCACTCTTGTGCCCGTGTAGGATTGTTCCTAGATGCATATACGCTTTATGCATTAGTTGAGTGATGAACACTCTTGTGCCCTAGTAGGATTGTTCCTAGATGCAAATACTTCGTGTATTTAGCATTGGTTGAGTGTTGGATTTGCAAATGATACTCTTCAAATGAGCTTATCGTCTTGCATATCCGGATGTTCATTCCTTGTGTGAATGAGCATAGTAATTGCTTGTGTATAGTGATTACTTGTTTGATCTTGCCATGATCTATTGTTTCTATTTCTTTTTGCTTGATCATGCTATTATTGCTCCATATGCTTTTCAAGTTTTCTGCATACAATGATATTATTTTGTTGTTGTGTTTTAGGAGTTACTTGTTCATGTGTTTCAAGAGCTTATCAGAATCTAGAATTAGGTGTGAGTGAGTTTTACCTTTGTTCCCAAACTCACGTTTAAGTCTAGAGTCTGTTTCAGGGTTTTGTCACGGATTAGCCAAAGGGGGAGATTGTAAAGTTGTTATTTACAACTATGTATTTTGTTGGCTTTTATTCCGTGCCAAATTTGATTGTAATTATTATCAGTCGTTTATACCTTGTATTTGTTGTGGGATTTGTTGTAAGGGTTGTGTGATAGAGAGTGTGTAAAGACTCAAGCATTTGGAGGTTGAAGGATTCTCGCGGGTATGTCGCGACCTAGCTTCCCGCGAAGTGAAGCATGTGCCCTGCACGTGCTGGAATGCGAAGAGTCAGGCCAGGTGGAGACAGCTGTCTCTCGTGAGTATCTCGCGGGTAAGGCCTTCCCGCAAGACACCCGCGAGACAAGCTGTTCTGCCAGCGTGTACTGACTGACTCACACATTTTGCACATATCCTATATATACCCTCTTTACCCACAAATGTTGAGGAATGCTTCAGAGAGAAAACCCTAGCCAAACACATTGGGAATTAGAGATTGTCATCCCCACCTTTTTCTATACACTTGCTTGTGGTATCTCCTCAACCCTTCCCTCTCCAGTTTCCATACCATTGAGAGGTTGATAGCTCAAACACTTACCTCACCCTTTGAGTGTGTTGAGTGACGTTTTGGTGCTGCTGGGAAGCATTGGAAGAAGCTTGGAATGGCAGATGCAACATGGAGCTTGTTGCGGGATCCGGGCTGCTAGACAAGACACAGTTCCGAGAAGCCTTGTTGGAGTAGGAGCTTGGAGGGCTTAGGTACATCGGGTAGATTAGGCTTGGAGGGTCTCTTGCTTACTCATGTATCCCAACTGATTGTCTAGTGGATCAATTTCCGCTTGGAGGGCAGCGGAGAGGTTTTTCGCCGAGTTCTTCGGTTTCCTCTTCGAGAACACATCTCGATGTTTTCTGTGTTTGCATCCTTCTTCCCTACTCTTGTTTAATTCCATTATACTGCTGTGTTGCTTAGTTTATGGATTAGAGTAGCTTACTTGTTCATCCGCTCGCTTTTACACTATTCCGCACTTTGTATTAAAGTTGTGTAAAATCTATCGAGCCGTAATTTTAATTGGGGGTTCTAAACAGCTCTTGTGTTTTCAACACATTTTCGAGCTTTCACTCTTCAAGGATCTCACAAGAGATTCACAAAAACTGCAAAATATGAGCAACAAGAGCATCCAGAGCTACTCTAAAGACGTGGCTAGGGTTTCCTTTATATAGTGGGAGAAGTAGATCTGAAACCCTAATCCTTAATGGGCTTGGGCTGAGTTGGAAAATTCTGCAGAAAAATGTTCTGCCTGAGATTCGATCGATCGAGCCAGGCCGAAAGTCACTAATACTTCTGTAGCCACTCGATTCCAACTTTACATAAAACGCCCACACTTTGAGCAAGTCTAAACAAGACTAAACATATTGTTTTGATCATGGTTTGCCAACATTATACATTAGAATTCTAAATACATCAAATTCTAAGTCTTTAGAACCTAACACAAATAAAGATGAAAAAGCTTCGTCATTTTCCTTTTCCAATGTATCATCACCTATGAACTCAACATCTTCTATTTATTATGCTTGGAATCTTACGTTCATGGATCTTTAACTTTTTCTTCTTGACTGAGAAAATGGAAAGAACTCAAGTCATCTATTTATCATGCAGACAAAATCAATGGTCATTGTTTCAAAGTTCAAACGCCTATTTCTCTTTCCTATTAACTATGGAATTGATTAATAGAGACACATCCATATCGAGGCCTGGTCATTGAATGCATTTTTTCAATGGTCATGTTTGTAGGGTTGTAATTTTTCAAATAAAGATGAAAAAAGCTTAGCCATTTTCCTTTTCCAATGTATCATCATCTATGAACTCAACATCTTCTATTTATTATGCTTGGAATCTTACGTTCATGGATCTTTAACTTTTTCTTCTTGACTGAGAAAATGGAAAGAACTCAAGTCATCTATTTATCATGCTTGGAATTTTACTTTTATTTATCTTTAATCAATTATCCAGCTAAACGTATTTTAGGATTTTAAGAGGACAACTTAAGATGAGGCCTTTCCCTATATTAAAATATTAACTAAAAAATAATTTAATTAAAAAATTATCTATTTTTCTTGCATTCTTAGATTCAAATTACTGGTAATAGATTTGGCAAGTTGATCCGAAGAAATATAGGGAACCTTGTAAAGCTACACTACTTGAATATGAGTAACAACAATTTTAGCCTTGACGTTCCAGTTCAGATTCGGGATTTTATTTTTGTCCCAGCTAGATTTGAGCCATAACTCACTCGAAGGAGAGATACCTTCACAAATCATCAATATGCAGAGTTTGTCTCCCACAATAACCTCTCAGGTTTTATTCCAACTGCTTTTGAGAAGATGCGTTGGTTGTCTTGTATCAACATATCCTACAATGAGTTGAAGGGTCCTCTTCCCAATGGCAGAGCATTTCAAGATGCTCAGATAGAGGCATTACAAGGTAATAAAGGGCTCTATGGGATCCCTAATTACAAAACAAAACAAAAAAAAGCCCAAATCTGTCTTCCTCAACAAATCCCTAATTCCCAGTACAAAAACCAAAAAACAAAAACATTAAAAAAAGAAGAAGAAGGCAACTTTGTCTTATTACTCTCTTGTGCCGTCAGTATCTTTGCTTGACTCTACACCACCGTTCTCCATATTTGCCAGAATCCAATCATCTTGCTAAGCCACTGGTATCACTCACTCTATCTCACTCTCTTTTTCTGCACTCTAGTTTTTTGTACAGTTTTTTGTTATACTGCGTGTTCTCGGTAAATGAATCAACTGAATAGATATATAGTGATAGTGGAAGGGTGGGTTCTGAGCCAATGAATGAATGGCTGAAATTTTATTTTTTTTGATTAAAAAAATATATTTGAATGAATGGTTAGTGTTTGTTGTGGATATATAATAATATAATATTGGTTAGTGTACCGTTGACTATTCCTTTGTCCGTAAAATTGCAAGGAGACTAGAATCTTGTTGAGCACTTTTTAATAATATATATATATTTGTTTTGTTGAAGCTGTGACCCTATAATAATAGTATTATAATAATATTATTTGTCTTGTAGATATATAATAATATAAGTGTACCGTAAAAGTAACCTTAGCAATTTTTTTTTTCTAAACTTTAGCAATTTGTTGAAGCTGTGCATGTTATTTGTATATAATTATTTAATTAAATTAGTGGATCTCTAAAATTTGATTAAGCTTTTCATGTTAATTAGTTTTAATTATGTTAATTAGTTTTAATTAAATTAGCAATTTGTTAATTATTTTTATATTGATATTTCTAATATGTGGTCCTTGGTTTTAATTAAGTTTTTGTTGACTGGGTGTATTTGGATATCGTTTATTTTGCTGAAAATTAAAAACTGAAAACAATAAAAAAATATTTTTCGATTACAACTTATCAATGATGTGGCTTTCTTTTTAACTACGTTACAGGTGAATGGCAAAGAAAAGTAAGAAGCGAGCTATAAAACAAGCGAGAGATAAAGGTGATAGTGGTAGTCAATCACAAGTTGCACCTTCATCATCTAAGTCTCCAACTAATGAAGCACTTGTTTCTTCTAATAGTGTGATTAATGGGGGCAGCGAAGGTAATCCTTAATATTTTCCTAAAGTTTATATGCTAATATACCAATTTTATGCTTAAAGCTTATTTATTTATTTTTACTTATTCCATTATTGGTAGGATCTATTGTACAAAAGAAAAGAGGTTGGGGAAAGGCTAAGGGTGTTTATCTAGGTCATAACCGCAAGTGTGAGATACATGACAGAAGGTCTTTTTTCCTTATTTTTTGGTTACTTTAATCATTTATTTTTTAGTACTTACATTTCATTTATATGTAATATTTTACATGCTTTGTGTTTCTTTCATTTTATTAGATTCATAGAAAAGAAAATACCCCAAGAGATTACTATTAAGTTCCACCAAAACATTACTGGGCCATGGACAACTTTTTCAAAATACCCTAAAGAACAACTGAATATGCTTTATGAGTTATACAAAGAAGCACAATTTGAGACAGATGACTTAGTTTTTGAGAGGGAGGTATTTGATGAGCATGTCAAATGACGCTATCCTGGTTGGATGTGGCACCTTAGAGAACACTGTGTAAAAAATAAAATTCCTCAAGATGAATGGTACAAGCATCCCCATGATGATGTAACTCCAACTATTTGGAAAGAGATGTGCAACAAATGGAATAATCGCAAGTGGCAGGTGATTATAAAATGAACTTTATTAATAGTTTTTTTTAATATATTTTTTTCTTAAATCTTTCTTAGAAGCAAATGTTTAATAATTAACTCATTTAGTGTATTTTTTTCATGTAACCAGGAAAAGCGTGATAGAAACAAAAGAAATCGCAAAGAAAATCAAGCTATCATTGCGACTACAGGTTCTGTACCAATGGCTAAACGCAGAAAAGAATTGGTATGATAAAATTGCCATGTTAAATTTCTATAACATTAGTTCGTATATTGAATTGATTTATCTTATGATTTTCCTTTTAAAATGGTCATAGGAGGAAAAGAATGGATGCGAACCAAGTCCAATCGAATGTTTCAGGTCGATGCATATGAAAAAGGATGGCGCTACTTTTGCCAGTGAAAAAGCACAAAAATTATATGTATGTTATTATTATTATTATTTTTAAATGCCTTTTTGAATTTAAAGTTTGTATATATCTAATAACGGAATAAATGTTGTTTTAGGAAAAAATGGATGCAAGGAAATCAGAGGTTGCATCTTAGGATGAGATTGTTAATGATAGTCAAATATTCTTTGAAGTGACTGGACCTCCTACTTGTGGTCATGTGCTTGACATGGGTGCCGGTGTCAAGCCTAGAGATGTATATGGCCCAAGTTCATCTAGCTAGTGTAGTAAGCGATGTCAAGCAGATTGCTTAAAAGAAAAGGACGATTTTGAGCTTTGTTTTAAAGAAGCAGAGGATAAAAGTTCTGCTACGAAAATGGAATTGCAGGGAGAAATCAATCAATTGAAAGAGGAAATGCCTCGTATGATAGCAAATGCTTTGAAAAAGATGGGCTTTAATTCTATGCAAGAACCTACTACACAAGTACATTTATATATTTTTCAGTATAATCAACATTAATATTTTTTGCTATTTTCTTGAGGTTGTTGAAATAAGTTGTAAAGTTGCTCATTATAGATTTCAATTATTTGGATCGCTAAATTTAGATTAAAAAAATGTTATTTAAATTAGTATATCTTTACCTATCCATGCAAAGTACATGATTTGTAGTGTTTGTTATGAAAATGTTATTAATGTGATTATTGGTGACAAATTTATTCTTTGAAGTTCTCATTCACAAGAGAACTACAAGGTTCTTGTTAGTAAGGATCCTGTATTCTTTGATGTTGATAATACCATTGTTATTCATTGTGGGGATTGTTGTTGATGTTGTTAAATTAATACGTTTCAATATCTTTATTATGTATTGTAAATATAATTTGCATAGTAATAATTTTTTTGTATACTTGTTTAGTTTAATCAAAATATTACAGACCAATGCTGGAGAAGGAAATCAAAATGTGGACGAAAACACAAAAGATGACTCTGAGGAGGAAGATGACTTTGATGGCTTTCAGAAGGAGAATACTGACTCAGATGATGATTGATCTTCCAATATTTACGTTTTCAAGTTTGGTGAAGGATATTATAGCTTTCATGTAGACGTTTTAATTAATATTTTTTATTCTATTTTATAGACGTTTTAATATTTTTTTTTATTGCATTATGCACTTTCTAGATTTGGATAATTATGGATTTGTGCTTGTTATTTGAATTGAAAAACTTTTGGGAGATTTATGCTTCCTCGCAATTAAAATATTAGAAATGATCTCTCTTTTATTATTGATAGAGTTATTTTATTGCAAATAATGTATTGCTGACGTGGTGAATAGGTTTCAATAATGGTCAAAATTCATTGAAAAAGGTAAATGGTCACATTGATGATGTATTGTTGACGAAAAACCAATTATTTTGCGATGGCTTTTAGTTGTTGAAAAACTACATTAACGACGACTATAGTTCATCACAAAAGTTATTTTCGACAACAAACCAAGTACTTATGATAGCTTTTGTTCGTCAAAACAAGGGCATTAACAATGGCCTTAGTTCGTCATAGAAAGTATTTGGTCGTTTGACTTCCTCGTATGAAGTTACATTGTCGACGACAAACCAAGTAATTACGACGGCTTTTATTTGTCAAAAAAAGGTATTAACAATGGCCTTAGTTCGTCGTAGAAAGTATTTGGTCATTTGAGTTCCTTGTATGAAGTTACATTGTCAACGACAAACCAAGTAATTACGGTGGCTTTTATTCGTCAAAAAAAGGTATTAACAACGGCCTTAGTTTGTCGTAGAAAGTATTTGGTCATACGACTTCCTCATATAAAGTTATATTGTCAATGACAAATGAAATAACTACGACGGCATTTTGTCGTCGAAACTATGCATTAATGACGGCTGAAGGTCGTCACAAAAGGTATTTGGTCGTCCAACTTCCTCGTATGAAGTTGAATCTACGACAGCAATTATCAAGTACTTACGACGGAGTTGTGCTGTCGAAAATGAGTGTTAGCAACGGTCTCGTCGGTAATATAGTATTACCAACAAGGCTTTTTCCGACGGCCGTTTACCGTCAGCAATACTAATCTGCGACGGCTTTTTGTGTTGTTGTGACGAACTCTGGCCATAGCTAATAGCAATCTTTTTTGTAGTGTAATAAAAAGAAATCCAAAGATTTAACTGTTAATGATCTCTAACATGAAATTAATATTGTTAAACAAGAGATAAGTGAATTAAAACATGAATTTAAAAATATCAAAAGTGATAATCATAATCTTAAACAAGAATTGTTGATGTTAAAAATTGATCAAAATATTGATCAAAATAAGTCTGATAATGAACAAGATGAGCACATAGATGGAGATGAATCCAGTCAACAGGCTCTTCTTTTTGATAAAGGTAATGTTGATGATTCTCAACTTGCTCTTGTTAATAACAGACTTCCTCCAAAATGGTTCACAAAAGTGAAAATTGTTATTTCTCATGATTATCATTTCACTGTTATTGCTATGATTGATTCTGGTGCGGATAAGAATTGTATTCAAGAAGAATTGATTCCTTCAAAATATTTTGAAAAATCAACTGAAAGATTGGTTTCTGCTAATGGTTCTCAAATGAAGATTCGATATGAATTGAACAATGCTCATATTTGCCATGATAATGTCTGTTTCAAGATTCCTTCTATTCTTGTAAAAAACATGACTGATAAAGTGATTCTTGGTTTTCCATTTATAAATGCTTTGTATCCCTTTCTTTGTTGAACATGATAGAATTACTACTGATCCTTTTGGATAAAAAGTAAAATTCAAATTTTCTTCAAAACTTGAAATTGATATTAATGATGCTTTAGATTTGTCTTATGATTTTCCTACTAATATATTTGTTCATGAACCAAGGATGAATTTGTGCCAATGTTTCACAGATAATTTTAAAGGTAATGCTAGTAGTGCTAAATTGGCAACTATTACCAATAACCCTAATATTCTCAATGATTCTTTGCAGGAATCAAGCAATGATGCGTGGATAAATACCACTAATAAGTGGGATAATAATAATATTTATATTTATACCACTAGTAAGTGGATTATTATGGCTCCCTCGACAGAGAGGAAAATAAGGGAAAAGCTCCTGCACAGGACTATTCTCAAAACAAAAGGCTCCCAGCGAGACAACCTTTTAAAATGCATGAAGGTGCATCTTCTGGGGTAAAACCCAGTGGATCAACATCCCTTCAGGAATTTGTTCCAACAATGATGACATATTCCAGTGGTGATATGATGATTGCTTTACAGGAAGTCTTATCTAGATCCTTACAATATCATAATGGAGTCTATAGTGAATTACCAGATTCCATAAAATTTATTCTTGATAATCTCTATGTTGCTTTTACTAGAGACCACCGCTCCCTATTTGGAAAAACCCTCCAAGCTCTTGAAATCCACCTTGTTAACCTTACTGCTCAAAATGAGGCCCACATGAGCCACTATGCCAGCCACTATGCCAACCTTATTTCCGAAAACAACCCTGTTTCACAAAATGGCCTTGTTATAGAAAATAATCTTGTTTCAGAAAATGAGGCTCTTAGAATTCGTCTTGAAGCCTACATTGGTCAACTCTTTGGCAAAGAGGATATCCATTCGAAGGATAAAATGACTATAATGGGCACTGATTATGCTAGATTAAGTCTTAAGACCCAATCTTTATTAAGAAGTGCTATTGCCAACTTGCCATCAGATATACAATCCAGTATTCTGAATAGCAAGGCTATGTTTGGGTCTTTTGACCTATGGTTCCAATATTTCAAGAAACTTGTTACAGCCATTATTCCTGATCCTGATGAATTAGATGAAGGTGATAACGTATTTATCCAGCTAGAATTGGAAGAACACTTTGGGAGTTCTCTCAGAGTATATAAAAAGAAACACTCATTTCCTGGTCTTTTAATTAATTATGATGATGGTTCATAAATTGCTGATGAATCAGACGATGATGATGGAGATCCCAGCTAGCTTTCCCAAATGTTTGAATATGGCTTTATCAGGTTCATAAAATTAACAAGTCATTTTCAAGCTAGGCAGCTTCCACAGATCATTCAGGATGCTATTAAAGGATTGAAAAGTCCTTTTGTTACCATCAGATGCTGGAGCACTCTGCCAAAATGGGAAAGAGATAACTGCATGAATGTCCAGCCCTCAAAGCATCTCATTCTCATTAATGGTCATACTCACCAAGGACCATGGTTTGAAAGTAATATATGTTGAAAGATTATAATGAAAGCACAAAGACACAACAACACTATCACCGGCCAGAAAAGAGTGGCTCTAATACCATAAAGAGGGAAGGGGACGCACAGCTGAAGGGGAGAGACGGAAGCACAGTATAATATATGTTGAAAGTAATGAAAGCACAAGTTAAAATGATAATAATAAGGCAGTAGAACCAGCCAAGCAGTATATATAAAAACAATTCAAAGTAAATGAAAGCAATTTAGAACCGTCCGGTATGACGGTAATCCGTCCAAGGTGGCGGTAGCAACAAATAGTATAATGAACATAAAACTGAAAATACTTGTTATTGAAAGTAGATTAAACACTTACAGTAGTAGTAAATACAATATCTCAACAGTAGAGGTTAATAGTTACCAAAGCTTGAACTAGTCCTAGTTGCAAGGTTTGTAGGGATAGTAGCTGTAGGAACAAGGTAGTAGTAGTAGAAACAAGGAATTCTCTCAAAGAAGGCTTCTAAGGAGGAAAACTCTCTCTAGAAGAAAATTCTCAAGAAAATTCTGAGGAGAATTCTAAAGAAAATTCTGAATTTTACTTAAGGGACAACCCCCCTTAAATAGGCAAAGTTCTTATTAAACAGTAAAAGTAAAAGTAACATGAACAGTAAAAGTAAATAGTGGTCAGTAAAATCTTTGACCAAAGCATGCCGAAAGTGGACTCGAAATATTTGAAAGCAGTCTTGGAAACATGAAGAATCTTCTTTCAAGACATTATTAAAGCATGGGAAACAACAGTAGCATTTTTAGCTTAGGAAAGAACAGTAACATCTTGGCCGTTGTGCAGGCCAGATAAATAGGGTGAATCAATCAATTTTGAGCTAAGTCATCAGCATCATCTTCATCATGTCCAAACCACTCTTCATGTGAACAATCCTTAGAAATGGGGAGAACAATAGGAGATGAAGAATCTCTGGAAATTGTAGCAATAATATTTTGAATATGAGGGAATTTACCCCACCATTTTACATACCAATGTCTGGAGAGAACATCACCATCCTTTTCATACTGCCATTTTAATATCCAAGGTATCTTGTAGCGTTTAACAAAGTGAAGCAAAGCAGGGAACTTAGCACCATGAGCATCAACCTTATAAGACTTCTTGAAACATTCAAAAGCATTAAGTAATGGTTTGGGAAATATGTCATTAAGAGGGCCAAATTGAGACCACCAACGAATGAACCAAAGAGGCAGAGAACTAGTGAAATTTTTATCAAAGTTAACAAACCAAGAATGAGACATGTTTTCATTCTGGTGAAGCATAAATCTTGACCAAGCAGTGATGTAATCATAGTGGGAATAGGGGATGGGAGAAGAGGACATGGTTCTGGTAAAATTAGGGGAAGGACCCCATTTTTCTTCAGTTATAACATTGACAATGTAAACACTGTGGTAAATAAATTTGGAGGTATCAACTTTGTCGGATATGGTGTTAATAATGATAGATTTTTCATGACGCAAGAGATCAGAATAATATTGTAAATTCTTATCTTTATGCTCAGGGATCTAGTGAAATCTTGGAGGGAAATAACTTTTAGCAAGTTTGAGAGGATCAGAAATTGAGGCCCTGTTGGGTTCAATATAAAACATGTTTTGGAAATATTGTTTCTTGATGTATTGAGGGATATTGGAGCTTCTGGGGAAAACAGTCTTAATAGGTTGGTTAACAGGGGTTATAGCATAAGGATCATAACACGAGGCAAGAACAGAGGAGTAATTAGGCTTAGGGATGGTTCCTAGGGTGGTGAAATGGTTAGCAATTTCAATAGGAGAAATAGGTTCTTTTTTGACAATTTGTTTGGAGGTTTCAGCAGGGTGATTATCTTTGGATCTTCTACTTGCCATTGTGACACTGCAGAAATTCACGGGTAAGGAAATCAGGGATAAAATTTTGAGATCCTTTAATATATTCAATATCAAAATCAAAAACACTTAAAATAGCTTGCCATCTAGCAAAAATATGTTTTGAAGCTATATTTTCAACATCTTTTTCAATAACATACTTAGCACTTTTGCAATCAATACGTAACAAAAAATTTTGGTTTAATAAATCACTTTGAAACTTTGAAATACATAGTACTATAGATAAAATCTCTTTTTTAATAGTACTATAGTTTAATTGTGCATTATTCCAGATTCCTGAATGAAAGCGTACAATTTGTTCAGGTGACTCAGGAGAAACTCTTTGTTTTAGAATACCACCATAACCAATGTCAGAGGCATCGGTTTCAACAATTTTGAAAGCATCAACAGTGGGAATACCAAGACATGGCAGTGTCTTAACATGAGATTTGATTTGTTTAACAAGAGAAGTATGGGCATCAGACCAAGATGGAGGATTGCTCTTTAACCGGTCAAAAAGAGGTTTACATTTTTTCCTCATATCCTTGTAGAAATCAGCAACATAATTCAATGATCCAAGAAATCTTTGGAGCTGAGTTTTATCAGTGATAACATCAGGAAATTTATCAGCAAATTGGATGGCTCTATGAATAGGACGAATTTGTCCTTCAGAGATGTGATAGCCAAGGAAACAAACTTTTGTTTGAAACAGATTAATTTTCTTAGCAGAGACAACAAGACCATTTCTTTTAACAGTATCTAGAAACGAGTACAAATGTTTCCAGTGTTCATCAATAGAGCTAGAGTAAAAAAGAACATCATCAATATAAACAATGGTGAAGTGACTGAAGTAGATGAAAATATCATTCATAATATTTTGGAACTCACTATGGGCATTTTTAAGACCAAAGGGCATCACATTCCACTCGTAATGACCAAAAGGAGTGGTAAAAGCAGCTTTGTACCTATCTTTCTCACTGATCTGGATTTGCCAGAACCCAGATTTCATATCAAACTTAGAAAACACCACAACCTCACTCAACCTATGGACTAGATCATTCTTATTAGGAATAGGATACCTAATCCACTCTAAAACCTTGTTCAAAGGTTTATAGTTGATAACGAAATGAGGGGTTCCACTCTCAATTTCAGCATTTTTTTGAACATAGAAAGCAGAACAAGACCAAGGGGACTTGCTATTCCTAATCAGTTTTTTCTCCAACAAATCATGGATTTCTATTTTGCAAAATTCAACAGTTTCAGCATTCATCTGAATTGGACGAGCTTTAGTGGGAATGTTTTTCTTATCAAAATCTTTAACATAAGGCAGGTCAACAATATGTTTCTTCTTATGCCAAAAAGCATTAGGAACATCAGAGCAAACATCATCAATCAACATTTTTTGGAAATTATCAATTTTTGATTGCAACAATTTACTAGAAAGTTGTTCAGCAATTTTCTTGTATCTAACTTCTTGTTGAAGAAAATTAAGATGTTTAATCTTAGCATGGATTAAATTTGAAGTATAATCAGTATCAATCTCAAATTTTGAAGCGAATTTGAATTTTACTTTTTGACCAAAAGGGTCAGTAGTTATTCCATCATGCTCAACAAGAAAAGGATACAAAGCATTTATAAAAGGCAAACCAAGAATCACTTTATCAGTCATGTTTTTGACCAAAACAGAAGGAATTTTGAAACAGACGTTATCATGGCAAACATGAGCATTATTCAATTCATATTTAATCTTCATTTGAGTACCATTAGCAGAAACCAATCTTTCAGTTGATTTTTCAAAATATTTCGAAGGAATCAATCCTTCTTGGATACAGTTCATATCCGCACCAGAATCAATCATAGCAATAACAAAGAAATGATAATCATGAGAAACAACAACTTTAACTTTTGTAAACCATTTTGGAGGAAGTATTTTATTAACAAGAGCAAGTTGAGAATTAGTGAAAACACCAGCAATACCTTTATCAGAAAGAAGAGTCTGTTGACTGGATTCATCTCCATCCTTATGCTCATCTTGTTCATTATCAGATTGATTTTGATCACTATTTTTATCAATTTTTAACATTAACAATTCTTGTTTAGGATTATGATTATCACTTTTAATATTTATAAATTCATGTTTTAATTCACTTATCTCTTTTTTAATAACATTAATTTCATGTTGGAGATCATTCACAGTTAAATCTTTGGATTTCTTTTTATTAAATCTTTCCAAAGTTTTTTCTTCACCTTTATTGAGAGTATTAACAGTTTTAATAACATTGCAACATGAATCTCTACAACCAATTTTAATATTAGGGGAATCAGAAGAATCATCAGCAGATTGATAGCAAGAATCAGTTGAAGAAGAAAAATCATCTTTCAAAGAATCAGACGAATTGTTTGATTCAAGAATTCTGAATAATTCTTCTTAAGCATTGTCATCAATATTTAACATGTTAAACTTATTTTTTAACTTACCAGGTTTTTGTTTACAATCTTTACTAAAATGTCCAGGTTTACCACAGTTAAAACATTTACCTTTACTAGATCTTTGGTTAACATATTTTTTAGAAAAAACTTTCTTTTTAGCATAAAAATTATTAAAATTAGTTCTGTGTTTTCTATGACTACAATTTTTGTGACTTTTATCATGTTTTTTACCCTTTTGCCGAGAAGGGGCAATTGGGGGTAAACCATATTGTTCATAAAAATTACCCATTTCATATTTAGCTTTTCTTTTATTTTTTAATTGGTGTTTTAACAGTTTTTCATCATTGCACATATTAATTCCAAGTTTTTTAATAGTGCTTAAAATATCACCATAAGTTAAATTATCATAATCAATGGAATCATTTTTACCAATTAATTCTTGTTTTACCTTATGAGCAAAGATAGGAGGCAGACCGTCAATAAACTTTTCTTTCCAATAAGGCTTGAAACAGTCTTTTCGTTGCATTACTCTAGAAAGGAAAACATCTTGATACCATCTATAATCAGACATAGTAGGACATCTCAAATTATTTAGCAAATAAAAAATTCAAGATGAAACATTATATGGAGTACCAACAAAATGTTTGATAATAGTATAAATCAAGGTATTGACACCATCAGGAATACCTCGACCAATACGTTCATCAAAAATAGGCAAACCTTCATCATTCTTTTCAACATCATGTTTAATAGAATCTCTGGATTGTTCTGTGAGATATGAATCCCACCATCCACGAAGTGTTCCATAAAAACTAGTAGCTAGCAAATCAACAATTTCAGGTTTATCAAAATCATGATTATTTTGATAAGTAATACCAACCATAGACATATGTCCCATTTTATTAATAATTTCCTGTTCAGAAAAACCATCAATATTCCATTCATAAATTTTATCAGCAGAAACAGAAAACTGAGTTTGAAAAGGTCTTTCTTCAAACTGCATATCAGGAGGAGTAGGTTTTGAATACCATTTTTTTGTAAGAAATATGGGTTTGGAAGAACTTCCAACAAATCTTTTAATTTCTGGGAAATCATTATCAAAAACCTTTTTAGCATAAACAGAAAAATAGTATCAGAATCTGTATTTTCATCAGAAACAATTTCTTTTTCATTTCTTGAAATAGTTCGAGCAGCAAGAGTACTTGTAGAAGTACCTTCAGTTTTAACTTTTAAATCAGCAAGCATTTTTTCAACAGTTTCAAGAATTTTAGATTGAGAAGTTTTAAACTTAAATTTGTTATCATGACTGGGTAAATTGATCAAAGGTTCCTCAGTCTTGATAGAAACAGGTTTTTGAACAGAAGCAGATTTTTCAACAGAAACAAGTTTTTCAACAATTTTTTCTTCAATACGGTCAAGCTGTTGACCAATAACATGCAAAGACTCATTAGTAAAATTGTTTTGTTCAATAAGACTAACAATAGGAGTTTGATCATCAGCAATTTTGAAAGGACAAGCTTTAACATCAATGTTGCCAGTAGTTATCAAAATAGTCTCAAGAGGTGGATGACTAGACCTAACAATGGTTTTGTCACTTTTAACAAATTTTGATTTCTTTATCAGATTCAAATGATTTTTTGAAACTTCATCTTTTGAAACATAATAATTTTCAAGGAAATCAAAAAAAAAAAAAAAAGTTTTTTCAATTGATGCATTTTTTCTTTCCATTTTCTTTTAACACGGTCTTTTTCAGACTGAGCAAAATTATTTTGGAAATATTTCCTTTTAGGTTTGTTTTTTGAAAGAATAAATTCATTATATAATGAAACCATATAAATTTCAAATTTTTCATCTAAAACATTTAAAACTCTTAATTGATTTTGGTAAACAGGGTTTTCAATAGGAGGAATATTTAAAGCAAGAGTAGTATCAGGATAACAGTTGAAACAAACAGGATCATCATAGAAAGAAGCAGTAATCATACCAAGAATGCTATCTTTAAAGTGCTTAAATCCAACAGGAAACTCATTACTTTCAACAGTGTGATCTTTTTCATTTACAATATCAGGAGGACAACCAGTCCTGAAGCTGATAGAAGAGTTGGATCTCCATAACTTATATATACTATCCTAGCTTCAACACTCAATTATCATGTTTTTCTCACAACTGTTGCATTTCGTAACACATACCCTAAGCAACCCTATACCACACACATGCCCTGCACGCCCTCTCTTGGCTCAAACGGGCCTTATAGTCAGGTTCTGAGAATTCACTTTACACCTAGGGTGGCGCCAATGACGGTAAGAAGGGGACACAACAACGGAGCACTAAAGGTTCGGACAAGCACAGACAAGATACAAAGACACAACAACACTATCACTGGCCAGAAAAGAGTGGCTCTGATATCATAAAGGGAGAAGGGGACGCAAAGCTAAAGAGAAGAGAGATGGAAGAGAGATGGAAGCACAGTATAATATATGTTGAAGGGAAAAGTAATGTAAGCAAATAATATAACAATAAGACGGTAGAACCAGCCAAGCAGTATATATAAAACAATTTAAAGTAAATGAAAGCAATTTAGAACCGTCCGGTATGGCGGTAATCCGTCAAAGGTGGCGGTGGCAACAAGTAGTATGGTGAACATAAAACTAAAAATACTTCTTATTGAAAGTAGAGTAAAACACTTACAGTAGTAGTAGTTAATACAAGATCTCAGAACAGGTTAATAGTTACAAAGCTTGAACTAGTCCTAGTTACAAGATTTGTATGGAAAGTAGTAGTAGGAACAAGGTAGTAGTAGTAGTAGAAACAAGGAACTCTCTCTCCAAGAAGGCTCTCTAAAAGAAGGGAGTTCTAAGGAGGAAATTCTAAAGAAAATTCTGAATTTTACTTAAGGGACAACCCCCTTTAAATAGGCAAAGTTCTGATTAAACAGTAAAAGTAAAAGTAACATGAACAGTAAAAGTAAATAGTGGTCACTAAAATCTTTGACCAAAGCATGCCGAAAGTGGACTCGGAATATTTGAAAGCAGTCTTGGAAACATGAAGAATCTTCTTTTTAGGACATTATTAAAGCATGGGAAACAACAGTAGCATTTTTAGCATAGGAAAGAACAGTAACATCTTGGCCGTTGTGCAAGCTAGACAAATAGGGTGAATCAATCAATTTTGAGCTATATATATATATATATGTTTTGAATATGTGGATTTTTTGTGTGAGTTAATAATGAAGAAATTATTAGTTTCTTTTAGCAATCTCTTTTTTGGTCAGGTACTGTTATCTGTGCATGTTATGTATATAATTATTTAATTAAATTAGTGAACCTCTAAAATTTAATTAAGTTTTTCATGTTAGTTAGTTTTCAATATATTCAGAGGTGGTGTTGTTAACTTAGTGCTTTTGTTTTTAACTTTTATAATAAGTTTATCTATCACAATGTAGACAGGAATAATTGTTAATATTTATGTCATTTTTGAAGGTTGTAGATATAATGCCGGTTGATAAATCTTGGATCAGTCTTTCTAGTAGGTCATGTGAGGAATATATAAATGGAGTAATAGAGTTTGTTGATTATGAATTTCAACGTATCAAAGATGAAGATATGAAGATAAAATGTCCTTGTAATGATTGTAACAATAGATATAGAAGAACACGGGTTGAGGTTACAAGAGACCTTTTATGGAAAGGGATGAGGCGTGTTAATACTAGATGGCATCTCCATGGAGAGGGAAATAGTGATGAGGATGAGGATAATAGTAGTGATGATGAACAAAATATTGATGATATCCATAATATGATACAGGATGCTTATCCTCATATGAGAGATGTTGAGGAAACAAGTGGGAGTGAATCGCAAGATCCAAATGAAGAAGCAAAGGAGTTTTATAGATTGGTTAAAGAGGCAGACCAACCACTTTATTTGGGATGTAAAAAGTATTCCAAATTTTCTTTTATTGTCAAATTAATGCACATAAAGTGCAAGAATTCATGGAGCAATAACTCATTCACAATTTTGCTGGAGTTACTGAAGGATGCATTTCCAATGTGCAAAAAATTGCCCATATCCCACTATGAGGCAAAGAAGATTGTGAGTGATCTTGGTCTAAACTATGAAAAGATCGATGCATGCAAAAATGATTGTATGCTATATTACAAGGAGCATTCAGAAGTAGATAAGTGCTCAGTTTGTCAGATCTCAAGATGGAAGTTGAATAGCAAGGGTGGTAAAAGGGATGCTAAAAAAGTCCCATGGAAGGTATTGCGATATTTTCCTCTTAAGCCGAGGCTACAAAGATTATTTATGTCATAAAAAACAACTCTAGACATGAGATGGCACCATGAGAATCGTTCTAATGATGAAGTACTAAGGCATCCTACAGACGCTGAGGCTTGGAAATCATTTGATTGAACTCATGAGTCCTTTTCCTTAGATCCTCGCAATGTAAGGCTTGGGTTAGCTACCGTTGGCTTTAATCCTTTTGGAAACATGAGTGTTAGCTATAGTTGTTGGCTTGTTGTCATATTCCCTTACAACATTCCCCCGTGGATGTGTATGAAAGAGCCTTACCTATTCATGTCTCTACTTATTCCGAGCCTTACCTTTTTTAATTACTCATATTAATTTGATGCATCAATAGGCATTTGTGTAAGCTCAAGGGTTATGTTCGTAACAAGACACACCCAGAAGGGTCAATTATAGAAGGATATGTGGCGGATGAATGTCTAACATTTTGCTCATGGTATCTAATTGGGATCAAAACAATATTTAATTGACTTGAGCGAAATGATGATCGATGTCCAGCAACATGTGATGATACCCCTCGATTACCCATATTCTCTAGGAGAGGCCGCCCTTCTGGGAAGAGTGTAGTACGAGAGTTAAACAACACTGATTATTATGCAGCATCGCTTTATGTCCTACAAAATTGTGATGAGATCGAGCCCCTTGTTCAGTAAGACTTACTTCTCGTACATCAACTCTTTAATATTCTTGTATAAACTTTGAAGATTGACTATTATGATATCTTATATGTAGAGAACATAGGAACATCCTTGTAGACTTGGGTGTTAATGTTGACGAGATGCATAGACATGAGTTCATTTGTTCGTTCAAAGAAAGGGTACAATCACATTGGTTCATCTTTTTTTTTTTTTTTTAATTAATTACTTAAGCATGAATCTTACATTATTTATATATCTTTGTAGATCACAAAACTTTATAATGATGGAAATGAGCAAGTTGACGTGCGATCATTGGCTTGGGGTCCATATAAACGAGCTACACACTACCCTTGTTACAATGTCAATGGGTTTAGGTTTCGTACTAAACAACGTGATGATGGTAAAAAAACACAAAATAGTGGTGTTATGGTGAGAGGGGAATATCAAAATATGTCTTATTATGGATTGATAACAGACATCATCGAACTCCATTACACAAAGGGGAATTCTGTTGTTTTGTTTAAATGTGATTGGTATGATGTAGCTCGAGAAGGAATTGGTTATAAGCTAGATCGTCATGGGATCACTAGTATTAATAGAACATGTAAGCTAAACACACAAGAGCCATTTGTGTTAGCGTGTCAAGCAATAAAAGTTTACTATGTAAATTGTATAAAAGATCTAGCATGGAGCATTGTGATTGAGACCAAGCCAAGAGGCATTGTCTTCCCTAATTACAAAAGTCCTTGTAGCTGAATTGGCACATTCTCAAGCACAAATCACAAAGTACTCGAACTCTAGGGAAGAAACAATTCTAATCGCAAGATTAGCAACATATTGTGATTATTTCTAAAAAAAATTTCAATTGTGTTAAATTTTGCGTTTTAAATGAATAAGGGACTTGTTAATGTTGGGGTTGAAGTAGTCAAAAGTTCATTCAGTTAATAAATCCTATTATTTAGGACATGTAGGTAGAGTTTGACGATTTCCTTAGCCATTTACCACGTTATTAGCCATTTAGCAAGTGGGTTGTTTAACGTGGGTTGTTTGTTTCCGGATTTGTCTCTTTGTAAGGCTTATATAAGCCAACAGTTTATTTAGAATAAAATAACATTTTATTTTTAGATATTTTCTTGAATTGCTTTATGCTTTCTGCTTTAGAGTTTACAACAAAGTGGTATCAGAGCACCATCACGGGGCCTGATTGTGAGAGAAAAGAAACAGCAGTTTCTTAAGAAGAGAAAGAGTGAGAAGAGAGAGCATTAAAGTATGGCAGCTGAAAATAATTTCGTTCAACCTGCAATTCCTAAGTTTGATGGCCATTACGATCATTGGTCCATGCTTATGGAAAATTTTCTTCGTTCAAAGGAGTATTGGAGTTTGGTGGAGAATGGAATCCCTGTTGCAGCAGAAGGAGTGGAGATTACTGAAGCACAACAAAAATCAATTGCAGACCAGAAGCTGAAAGACTTGAAGGTAAAAAATTATCTGTTCCAAGCCATTGATCGAACCATTATGGAGACGATCCTCAACAGAGACACTGCCAAGCACATTTGGGATTCTATGAAGCAGAAGTACCAGGGTTCCACAAGAGTCAAAAGAGCACAGCTTCAAGCTCTTCGAAAGGACTTTGAGGTTCTATAGATGAAATAGGGTGAGAGTGTTGATGCGTACTTCGCTCGAACACTCATCATAGCAAACAAGATGAAGATTCATGGTGAAAACATGCAGCAAGTGGTGATCGTTGAAAAGATCTTGAGATCAATGACCTCAAGGTTCGACTATGTTGTGTGTTCAGTTGAAGAGTCCAATAACTTAGACACCTTAACCATTGATGAGTTGCAAAGCAGCTTACTAGTACATGAGTAGAGGATGAATGGGCATGGAGGAGATGAGCACGCATTAAAGGTGGCCTACGATGATAGAATTGGTGGAAGAGGAGGCAGTCGAGCTCGTGGAGCTTTTCGAGGAAGAGGCAAAGGAAGAGGTAGACAAGCATTCAATAAAGCTATAGTTGAGTGTTATAAGTGTCATCAACTAGGACACTTTCAATATGAGTGTCCTAAATGGGAGAAGGAAGCAAATTATGCTGAGCT